>JBBPBX010042737.1:13894-28256 GCA_038048925.1 Garcialebias charrua | reverse complement strand
GTAAGTCGAGGGTGTCGTAAGTCGAGGACTACCTGTATATATACACACACACATACCTGCTGCCACTTGGTGCTATTTTCCAGAAACACAACATACCTTTTCACTTCTACGCCGACAACTGTCAAATCTACTTCCCCCTAAGACACAATGGTACATGCTCTATTCAACCTCTGCTTGACTGCCTGGCTGACATCAGGGACTGGATGGCTTTAAATTTCTAAGTTTCAATGAAAAGAAGTCTGAAGCCATGTTGTTCCCTCCCAACGACACGATCGCAAACCACTGCATTGACCTTTCTGTTCTATCCCTGTCAGAAAAACAAAAAGTCACAAATCTGGGAGTGATAGTCAAAGTCAACTTTATTGTCAAAACTGCGATATGTACAGGACATACACAGGATTGAAATTGCATTTCTCTCAGACCCACGGTGCAACAATAACCATTTAAACATTAAAACATTTAAAGGGGACCAAATGTAGGATATATAATTTTTTGTGGGTTATCTGTGGGTTATCCAGACCATTTTCAGTCAATTTTATACACAAAATAATGCTTAGATAATAAAATATCCCCTTTCTAATTCTGCCAAATTTCACTTCCGTTCTAAACGACCGGTTTATGAATAATGAGGTCTGAAAGCCACGCCCTACAAAGACCTATTTACATTAACTACGCCCTCTGTAACAGCCAGTATCTCTAATATGTTGTTATTTTAAAATTAGCTCTTTTTTATTACTCATTTGACTTACTGTTAGTGCTAGTAGCTTAAGATAACTTACCAAAAGCCCTCTGCGCGCGCCGCCATTTGCAGCTCCTTTTTTTAGCATTAGCCCACCTTCGAGGCTAATGATAGCTTTTCCTCAAACGAGCGGGCGGTGTTAGCTCCGCTCGTTGCATGCGGCGCTTTTGGGAGCGATCACTGCTTCAGTCCACACACAAAGTTCACAGAATGTCTCCAGTTAATTTATCCGCATGAGGCAACCTTTGACCGGACCCCCGGACCTCAAAAGTCAGTAGCTCCCAACAACTCCCGCACGCAGATGGTGTCTTCGCCGGCGGTCTGCAAAACAAAAGGCTTAAAAAAAAAGAGGATGCCGCGACCGGGAGGCGAACCCGTGTCCTTCGGATGACGAGTCCGGTTCACTACCTCTGGGCCAACCGGGCAGTTATGCAAAAAGCAGTCTTTCATCGTATAAGAAATAATCACAACCACCTACATTTAGAACGCTGAAGTTTTGATTAGATTTTGATGAAGTGAAAGGTATTCTTAAAATAAATAAGTTGCTAATCTGAAAATATATCGATCAGTGGTGCTTGATGGTACAGACTGTCGCCCCGCGAGAGAGTGTGTGTGTGCACAGTTTTCTGCCGGCTGCGCGTTGGGAGCGATATTACACTAAAAATTGAACTAAAACGTAAAAATAACAATTATAAAGTATTATTATGTCGATGTATATATCTAGTCTCACCCCGATTTCTCCGAAACAAAAGGCTTTAAAAAAAGGGGGAAAAAAAGATGCCGTTGACAGGATGCGATCTCCGCTCTCCTGCGTGGCGCTCAAGTGTCGTAACCGCTCAACCAAACTGACAGTTGTGCAAAAGTAGTCCTTCATCATATAAGAAACAAGTCCAAACCGCGAGAGTGTGTGTGCACAGTTTCAACGAGACAGAGTTCATTCAAACAAGGTAATAAAACATTCTGGTTTTACTCGAGATGTGCTGCATGGCTGGAGCAGGGCAAACCCCTAGCCCCCCGGGGGCTAAATAAATGAATAAATGACCGCCAGGTCAGCTCCTAAACCGCTAGGCAACCGTGACATCTTTTATACTCAAGTGGGTGGAGCATCACCAGGGGTTGCTAGGTGAGGGGCTGGACTCAGGTTTGAGGTGATTGGCTACGGTTTGTGACGTCACAAACCGCAGGAAGTGTGAAACGAAGCGTTTTTAATCACAGACAAATAAATCTACTTAGAGTAAATAAACCACTGGGTGCATTTTTTTGGCACAAGGACTGTTTTTTTATGAAGTAAATACACAAAGTTGAGTAAAAAAACATTAAAAAGTGAATTTTGCATGTGTGGTCCCCTTTAATAAACATAAGCATAAAATGAAATAATAAAAGTGTAATAATAGTATAATACTGTCCCGAGTTTTTGCATACAGTAGTAGTATAAAAGTATAAAAAGTATATCTCTAAAATAAAATGAAGGTTCTGACATTAACATTTGTAATAAAGTGACAAAGCAGCATATGAAGTTTATGTAGGGGCGGCCGTGGCACAGTGGTAATGGCAGTCGACCCCCGATCGGAAGGTTGGAGGTTCGAATCCCGCGTCTGCCCACCATGTGTCGTTGTGTCCCTGGGCAAGACACTTAACCCCGAGTTGCTCCCGTTAGGTCTGGATGGCGCCTTGCAAGTCAGGCTACCACTACCGGTGTATGAATGTGTGAATGAATGGGTGGATGGCTGGTATTGTAAAGCGCTTTATAAAGCGCTTTCCAGCTCCTCACAGGGGTCTGGAAAGCGCTATATAAATAAGCGCCATTTACCATTACCATGTACACAGTATATGTATGAGGTATTTGATATTGGTATAGAGGTAAAGTGGCATATGCTATTTGGCTAGTAAAAATAATACGGTATATATACTATATACTGTACAGTACAGTAGTGTGGATATAAAAAGTAGTGTAAATGTAAATGTAAACAGCAGTGATAAATGTAAACAGTAGTGTCAAATGTAAACAGACTACTGTTTAAATATAAACAGTAGTGATAAATGTAAACAGCAGTGATAAATGTAAACAGTAGTGACAATTGTAAACAGACTACTGTTTAAATATAAACAGTAGTGATAAATGTAAACAGTAGTGTTAAATCCTGTTTTTTCCAGCTGAGGTGACTGTCCACATGTGTCAAACTCAAGGCCCGCGGGCCAGATGTGGCCCTCCACATCTTTTTATGTGGCCCTTGAGAGCTTAAAAGGTCTGATTGTCACATAATCAATAAGTCAAAAGGGTTTTATATTATGACGGTGTAAGAAGTAGACTTATATTTCTACATCTGTGCAAATATATATATATGTAATATTTGTAAGTTGAATAAGTAAAAAAAACTGTTATTTACCAATAAGGAGTAGTTGTGTTTAATTTAGATTACTGTACATTTAGTTAAATTTAACTACATTTATACTGTCTTACAGCTACATCTGGCCCTTTGAGGGCAACCACTAAGCTGATGTGGCCCTCGGTGGAAATTAGTTTGACACCCTAAGCTGAAGCCCATATTATCCTAAAATGACCTGGAGACGGTAATACATGCATTTATTACATCTAGCCTTGATTACTGCAATTCACTCCTGTTTGGTATCAGTCAGACCACCATTGCACGACTACAACTGGTCCAGAACGCAGCAGCCTGATTTTTAACCAGTACACGCAAAAGAGAGCACATTACACCAGTCTTGGCCTCCCTGCACTGGCTACCGGTTCATCTTCAAATCTAGTTCAAAATACTCCTGTATGTCTACAAATAGCTGAACAGCCCCCCCCACCCCAATCTCTCTGATTTGCTACACCCGTATGTCCCACCACATGCTCTGAGGTCAGCGACCAGTTACTTCTAACCATTCCCAGGATGTCTATATTCTGTTTTTAACTTCAGTTTGCATGTTGCCTATGTGTTGCCTGTTTGTTTGTTTGTACAACACTTTGGTTGGCCTTGTTGCTGTTTTAAATGCTCTATAAATAAAATGGTACGGTATGGTACGGTATGATCTGGGATTAGTCCGGACCGGGTCCAGCTGGAGGTTCTTTTGTTTTGCTGCTGCATCATGGCAGGATGGTGAAGGACTGAGTGTGGTGGGGGTAACTCTGAATTTGACACAAGTTCTGTGTGTGTCTGCAGAGATGGAGGCCCAGCAGCAGGCGTTGGCAGCGGTGGAGGCTGTGGTGCAGGGCCTGACCCCAGAGCAGCAGCTGGAGCTCAGGAACCAGTTGGATCAGGTGCTGAGCTGCATGGCCTCGCTGCGTTCGGAGGTGGCAGAGCTGAGGGGGGGGCTTCATGACATCGCCCTGCAGATCATCCAGGATGTCAAGTCAGTTCAACTCCAGTACACTGCGCAGACCCAAGGAGTGGATGTTGTGACTTGTCTGATCTGCTGCAGAGCTGCATGAATGATTCAGTCAATGAAAAACTGTCTGAAAGTTTGGAAGTTGATCACTTCCTGTTAAAGTGATCAACTCTGATGTGATGTTCTGTCTCACAGTGATCGTTGGTTCACTGACGGTGCCCTAAAGGCCCCGGCAGAGCTCTGCGTTGGGCCGAGCGCCGCTCGACGCCGTGCAAACGCCGCGGCACAAACCTTTTGAACGCGGGCGTGAACGCACCAAGCACAAATTTTACGACCGCTTACGTGCGCGCGTTGTCTCACAATAAACTGCCCGGCGCCGGACTGTTTTGTATGAGACACAAATGTATTAGGACCAGCGCTCCCTGTTTTTATTTTTATTTTTTTTTAGAACTTTTTATTAACATATAAAGTTTAGAACACCGCAGCGGCTGCAGCCAGCCAACTCGTGCTTTTTTTTGTCTCCCACCCGGCCTGTCAATCAATTCAGTAGGCGTGTCAGCAAATGACCAATCAGCGACCTCAGTTTGTCCCGTAGGTAAACGCTCTGCGCGCAGCTGCTCAATCTAGCTCACGCAGAGCTATGCTATGAACTGCCTGCGCACAGCACGCGCGCGTCGAGCGGCGTTTGGCCCAACGCAGAGCTCTGTCGGAGCCTTTACTCTTCTGTCAACTTTAATGTGCCCCAAACTTCAACGTGCCCCCCACAAATGTTATATCAAAACATGGCCCCGTGATGTGTGCTATTACTTTTAATAATAATAATAGTAATACTGTAATGTGTTATGTGTTGTCATCATTGTATGTTTCCTTATAAATTGGTGAAATTGGCACTCTGCATTTAACCCATCCACCCCCAGGTGGAGCAGTGGGCAGCTATTGAGGGTGCCCGGGGAGTAATTGGGGATGGGGTGTGCTGCTCAGAGACACCACGAGATGTGCAGTGACTGGGGATCGAACATGGGACTTTCAGGTCCCGAGTCGGCTGCCATGCCTCTACACCATCTCGGCCCCTATTTTATTGACGTTTTAAGTTACCATGGCGATATAATTAGCAAACAAATACGCCGTTTTTCTCATTCAAAAAGCCTGCCGATCGAATAATGAGGAGTGTTTATTACTTAAATTGTTTTTTTTAACAAACAAGTAGTTACACTTTTCATTTTACATTCTTGCAGTCTCTTACAGCTAAATGCATTCCACAGTTGACAAAAGAAAATGAGATGGCATAGTGATCCTACCAACAGTTATAATAATGAAACGAGTACAACTAGAAAGTTCCTGGAGAAACTTTGATGGGGGCTGCCACGTGGCGGCCATTTTCAAATCTTTATATGTGATGGGGAAGCTATAATCACGTTAAATTTCAGCTCTATGTGCAAAAATAGCTGCATTAACATTTAAATTTAGCTTTGGCGTCCGTCTTGAATTTTTTAAAATTCATTATTTATCGTGCATCCTCAGTTAACACACCAAATTTTAGCTTAACTTCTGTAAAAATGGCTGATTTACAGTATTTTTCCTTTAGCTCAGGCGACATTTTGTTAATAGCATGCTATTAACAAAATGTGATTCCTCAGGTCATTTCATTTTTCAAGTGGTGTCTATTGAGAAATTTGTATTGGCAATTGTTAACATATATAACTCACACAATGATAACATTATACTATTGGACACATTAGAGAAACATATTCAAGGCGCATCTAATAACTTTCATATTTCAGATATTGTAGTGGGGGAGATTTGAACATGACACTTGATTACAACATGGACTGTTGGCCTCCACGTAGTTCTACTGCAGTTAATTTAAACTTGAAACTTTATGCAGAAATTTACTTTAATCATGTGTGGAGGCACCAAAATCATGACACTTATGCTATACATGGAGTAATAAATGGAATAAAACTTTAAAACTTTAACCAGATTATTGAAAAATCAAAGAATAAACTGAACCAATGGCTTCAAAGAGATCTATCCCTGAATGGAAGAATATTGTTAATGAAGGCAGAGAGATTGTCTCGTCTCACATACGTAGCGATCCCTCTGGCAGTCGACAAGCCAATCTGCACCGCCACTGATAAGTTATTATTCAGTTTTATATGGAAAAATAAAACGCATTATGTGACGAAATCTGTTCTTATGAACACTTATGCTTCAAGTGGTTTAAACTTTCTTGACTTTATTACTCTTAATACCTTTAAAGGACAACACCCACCATGACAGTAACAATTCACCATATTGGACAATTACTGTAGTAGAATATGATGTCTATTTTCATTTTTGCAATTGGGCCAGGCGAGCGTTAAAAAAAAAAAAAAAACGAGTCCCGGATGAATCCGGAAACCCGGCCGAAGATTGCCGAAGTGTGAAATCACCTCATTGAAGTCTCCCCCTAAAAAGGCAGGAGTGAGTTCGCCATGGAGGTTTATGAGAGAACTGCAGTTGATCGTGTCCTACGTGGATGCGTGATCTCTAAATATTTCCTGGTGCAGTTGTGTGTACAGCTGAGCTGGACCAGCTGGACCAGCGTTCCGTTTTTATTTATTTATTTATTAGAACACCGCTGCGGTTAAAACGCTGCTCTCACTCACTCCTCTGCCCGCTGCCTCGGAGCCAGCCGCGCGTCTTCTCCCGGCTGCTTCTGCTGGTCACCTTTGAAGTTCCTTCGCGCTGCGGTTAAAACTGTTGCTGCTCTCACTCTGCCCATGAGAGGAGCCAGCCGCTTGTCTTCTCCCGGCACCGCGTTCCTTTGTGGTGCCGACTAAAAGGCTCAGTATCCAGCCTTGCGGGGAGCACGCACGCTCAGAGCTCCTCTGCGGCTGTCTTTTTAATTCTGTACTCCCCGACCTGGCTGTCAGGTCACGGGGAGAGAATAAAAAGTGGGTGCATGCTCAGAATATGACATCAGTGAGTGACCGCGGGATTAATCAACATGCAGATTTATTAACAAGGGAATATTAAATATGTTTCGCTTTTTTTTCCCCTCTGAGCAACGGAGGAAGGTGGTGTGCTGTGCTGATCAGCAGACAGTTGTACAATTATTACTGAGGAAATATTAAAATGACACAACACGACTACTTGTAAAAGTCTGACGTTTGTCCCACACATTGTTTTTATTAGTTGTATTCTCTGGTCAGAAGTTGATGCATGCTTGTTATAACTCCGCCTATAACTCCAAGGCGGAAACTTCAGTGATGTGAATGCCCATATATGGAGAGGGGCAGATTTTCCCGGAGCTGCATGCTAAAATCTGCTATAAATCATGAAATAACACATTTAGCTTTATTTCTCTACAATATAAACGCTCCCGTTTTATTTTTAAATAAACTAATAAATATTAATGGCGATGCAATTTGAAAACATGGTGGGTGTTGTCCTTTAAAATTAACTACTCTTAATACCTTTAAAATTAACTGGATAAAGCAGTTTTTACATAACCCTACATCTACGTGGAAATGTATACCCAAATATGTTTTTCTACTATTGGAGGCCTTGAATATGCACTTCTGTGTGATTATAAAATATATAAACTTCCCCTTTTGTTATTGAAGTTTCATAAACAAATCTTGGCATGGCCTTTTATTTTTTCTCCACATAAATGTTTCATTTGGAACAATCAACACAACAAATACAAAAATATATTCTGTATTAAATTTTTTACTTGTGGTTTGACAACAGCATACGTAATTCTAGTATCTCGGCTACTTAAAGCTGGGGTCTGCGATATTTGAACTCTCTGGGACTCTCTGGGACTTAGAAATATTTTCAGCGCAGAAAAGCATTCTGCTCCCTCCCCTCAGAGCCATATATGACTCTGAGGGGAGGGAGCACAGTCCGTGCTTCTGGTGAACTTGGGATCTGCTCCGCCCCCTGCTTCTGTCTGCTCAGAGCTGCTGCGATATTCTGTGTTTATGGAAATAAAACCTTCTAATAAAATATAATAAAACCATGGAGCGCTAGTCCTACAACACAAAATCCAGCAGACACCAGCAGAGGTTCACGAAGCAACGTTTGGACATGATTTAATTCGCTCGTGACTTCCTCTGTCAGCGCTGGTCTGGAATGTGTGGAATGCTCCACCTCCTCCTGTCTGCGCTGCGATATTCTGTGTTTATATGATAATATAACTGTTAAAAAAATTAATAAAACCACGAATCACTCATCCTACAACACAAAATCCAGCAGACACCAGCAGAGGTTCACGAAGCAACGTTTGGACATGATTTAATTCGCTCGTGACTTCCTCATGTCGCTGCGCTGCTGGTCTGGAATGTGTGGAATGCTCCACCTCCTCCTGTCTTTGCGCTGCGATATTCTGTGTTTATTTGATAATATAACTGTTAAAAAAATTTAATAAAACCACGAATCACTCATCCTACAACACAAAATCCAGCAGAAATCATCAGAGGTTCACAAAGCAACGTTGGACATGTTTTAATTCGCTCGTGACTCGTGACAAATCCATTTCCTCATGTCTGTCAGTGAAGGATGAAGCGATCACTTGGCTTTTGGCAAAAAAACTAAATAAAAGTCCAGCTCTGGGATAAAGAAGGGATATTTAATACATTTTGTGTCACATAAAAAACAGTCCTGCATCGCTTTGCAATCCTTTTAATGAGAACGAGCTGCGGCTGGGACAGGTGGGGGCGTGGGTTGGGGCGTGATAAACAACTCTGTTTTTATTGGCTGTCAGTGTCCTGGTCACTCTTGTGTTTTCAGTGTTTTTATAAATGCTGATAGAGAAGCAAGGGGACAATAGATTTTTTCAGAGATTACTTGGTCTAACATCAGTTTGTCAGTAGATAGTGACTGAGTGAAGAAATATGTTAAAAATATATTGTTTGAAAAGTTACAGACTACATTACAATCTTACATACTATAGCTTTAATGATAATGCGAATTTGCTGAACTACTTTGAGTTCTTGCAGACATTTAATTTTCCTGTTACCCCAAAAGAATTTGAACTAGTGATGAATGCTATTCCCTCTGGTATTCTAACTTTATTAAAAAGATGTTGAGAAACCAACTGTTGTTCCACCTTTTGACCCCTTGATGACACCAGTTGGTCGTTTATGCTTTTCAGTCAAATCCAAAAATGATCATCATATTAGGTCATTATTTCAAGCAGACTTTACCACTATCCCCTATGTTGTTCATTACTGGGCTGGATTTTTAAAAGGGCTGAAATGGGTCAATGTGTGAAAACTGCCATATAGATATTTAGTTATAAACAAAGTAAGAGAAGTATCTTATAAATTAATCCAAAGGTACTACCCTGCCAAGCAGTATATGTTTAAATTTAGGAATATTTGTGTAAATTGCTCTCCGTGTGAGTCTGAACCTGAGACTATGATCCACCTGTTCTGGACACGATCGTGTCTCTGAGTCGAGTTGAACCCATAGGCAGGATGACAAGGAGGCTCCAGTAAAATAACACGTTTATTTAAATAATAAACAAAACAAAAAGCTGTCAGTGCAGCAACACTTACTTTAACATGGAGGAGACACAGAGGGATGACGAGCATGTAGCCTTAGACAGGACAATCCAGAGACAACTGACAAGACACCAAGGGGCTGAATACAGTACAGTATACAGTATACAGGTACAGACACTGACAAGGTGAAATGACAGACACCTGCGGTGATTAGGATTAGACACAGGTGTAACAGTGCTGGATTCACAGGAGGAGGAGGGGCTGGTACACATGAGGAAAACACAACATGCAGGACAGACCCAGAAACCCTACAGTATCCCCCCTCAAGGAATGGCCCCTGAAATCCCAAGGAGAGCACCATCCATTTGGGAGGGAGGGTGGGAAGAACAAGACTAAGGTAGGGTAACAAACTGGACATAAAAGGGAAACACAGAACCCCAAAGACACCCCCCCCTGAGTCAAGGTGGGTGGTCAGGAGACAATCCACAGCAGGGCTGAAGATCAGGGGGCGACCTGGCGACCGTCCGTCAACAGGCCAGAGGTCAGGCGGGCAGCCAGGATGGCATCCACCCCTGGACCAGGGCTCCGGTGGACGGCCATGAGATTGTCCCTTTGTGGCCAGAGGAGCGAAGACCCCCGGCAAAACGAGGACCTTCAAAGGGCGAGGACCTCAGATGAGACGAGGACCTCCGTAGAAGTGAAGACCCCCGGCGAGACGAGGACCTTCAAAGGGGCGAGGACCTCTGAAGAGACTAGGACCTC
The DNA here is from genome assembly GCA_038048925.1 of Garcialebias charrua. Lineage (NCBI taxonomy): Eukaryota > Metazoa > Chordata > Actinopteri > Cyprinodontiformes > Rivulidae > Garcialebias > Garcialebias charrua. The sequence continues at coordinate 17,930 of JBBPBX010042737.1, read as the reverse complement.
CATTGAGAGCAAAGAGTCTGCAGCTGAGGAGTCAGCCGACGAGTCTGCAGCAGCCGAGGAGTCAGCAGCAGCCGAGGAGTCAGCAGCAGCCGAGGAGTCAGCAGCAGCCGAGGAGTCAGCAGCAGCCGACGAGTCAGCAGCAGCCGACGAGTCTGCAGCAGCCGACGAGTCTGCAGCAGCCGACGAGTCTGCAGCAGCCGACGAGTCTGCAGCANGAAATAAAACCTTCTAATAAAATATAATAAAACCATGGAGCGCTAGTCCTACAACACAAAATCCAGCAGACACCAGCAGAGGTTCACGAAGCAACGTTTGGACATGATTTAATTCGCTCGTGACTTCCTCTGTCAGCGCTGGTCTGGAATGTGTGGAATGCTCCACCTCCTCCTGTCTGCGCTGCGATATTCTGTGTTTATATGATAATATAACTGTTAAAAAAATTAATAAAACCACGAATCACTCATCCTACAACACAAAATCCAGCAGACACCAGCAGAGGTTCACGAAGCAACGTTTGGACATGATTTAATTCGCTCGTGACTTCCTCATGTCGCTGCGCTGCTGGTCTGGAATGTGTGGAATGCTCCACCTCCTCCTGTCTTTGCGCTGCGATATTCTGTGTTTATTTGATAATATAACTGTTAAAAAAATTTAATAAAACCACGAATCACTCATCCTACAACACAAAATCCAGCAGAAATCATCAGAGGTTCACAAAGCAACGTTGGACATGTTTTAATTCGCTCGTGACTCGTGACAAATCCATTTCCTCATGTCTGTCAGTGAAGGATGAAGCGATCACTTGGCTTTTGGCAAAAAAACTAAATAAAAGTCCAGCTCTGGGATAAAGAAGGGATATTTAATACATTTTGTGTCACATAAAAAACAGTCCTGCATCGCTTTGCAATCCTTTGAATGAGAACGAGCTGCGGCTGGGACAGGTGGGGGCGTGGGTTGGGGCGTGACAAACAACTCTGTTTTTATTGGCTGTCAGTGTCCTGGTCACTCTTGTGTTTTCAGTGTTTTTATAAATGCTGATAGAGAAGCAAGGGGACAATAGATTTTTTCAGAGATTACTTTGTCTAACATCAGTTTGTCAGTAGATAGTGACTGAGTGAAGAAATATGTTAAAAATATATTGTTTGAAAAGTTACAGACTACATTACAATCTTACATACTATAGCTTTAATGATAATGCGAATTTGCTGAACTACTTTGAGTTCTTGCAGACATTTAATTTTCCTGTTACCCCAAAAGAATTTGAACTAGTGATGAATGCTATTCCCTCTGGTATTCTAACTTTATTAAAAAGATGTTGAGAAACCAACTGTTGTTCCACCTTTTGACCCCTTGATGACACCAGTTGGTCGTTTATGCTTTTCAGTCAAATCCAAAAATGATCATCATATTAGGTCATTATTTCAAGCAGACTTTACCACTATCCCCTATGTTGTTCATTACTGGGCTGGATTTTTAAAAGGGCTGAAATGGGTCAATGTGTGAAAACTGCCATATAGATATTTAGTTATAAACAAAGTAAGAGAAGTATCTTATAAATTAATCCAAAGGTACTACCCTGCCAAGCAGTATATGTTTAAATTTAGGAATATTTGTGTAAATTGCTCTCCGTGTGAGTCTGAACCTGAGACTATGATCCACCTGTTCTGGACACGATCGTGTCTCTGAGTCGAGTTGAACCCATAGGCAGGATGACAAGGAGGCTCCAGTAAAATAACACGTTTATTTAAATAATAAACAAAACAAAAAGCTGTCAGTGCAGCAACACTTACTTTAACATGGAGGAGACACAGAGGGATGACGAGCATGTAGCCTTAGACAGGACAATCCAGAGACAACTGACAAGACACCAAGGGGCTGAATATATACAGACACTGACAAGGTGAAATGACAGACACCTGCGGTGATTAGGATTAGACACAGGTGTAACAGTGCTGGATTCATAGGAGGAGGAGGGGCTGGTACACATGAGGGAAAACACAACATGCAGGACCAGACCCAGAATCACTACAGTACCCCCCCACCTCAAGGGATGGCCCCTGAAATTCCAAGGAGAGCACCATCCACTTGGGAGGGAGGGTGGGAAGAACAAGACTAAGGTAGGGTAACAAACTGGACATAAAAGGGAAACACAGAACCCCAAAGACACCCCCCCCTGAGTCAAGGTGGGTGGTCAGGAGACAATCCACAGCAGGGCTGAAGATCAGGGGGCGACCTGGCGACCGTCCGTCAACAGGCCAGAGGTCAGGCGGGCAGCCAGGATGGCATCCACCCCTGGACCAGGGCTCCGGTGGACGGCCATGAGATTGTCCCTTTGTGGCCAGAGGAGCGAAGACCCCCGGCAAAACGAGGACCTTCAAAGGGCGAGGACCTCAGATGAGACGAGGACCTCCGTAGAAGTGAAGACCCCCGGCGAGACGAGGACCTTCAAAGGGGCGAGGACCTCTGAAGAGACTAGGACCTCCATTGAGAGCAAAGAGTCTGCAGCTGAGGAGTCAGCCGACGAGTCTGCAGCAGCCGAGGAGTCAGCAGCAGCCGAGGAGTCAGCAGCAGCCGAGGAGTCAGCAGCAGCCGAGGAGTCAGCAGCAGCCGACGAGTCAGCAGCAGCCGACGAGTCTGCAGCAGCCGACGAGTCTGCAGCAGCCGACGAGTCTGCAGCAGCCGACGAGTCTGCAGCAGCCGACGAGTCTGCAGTATCAGAGGAGTCAGCAGTATCAGAGGAGGCAGTCTGCAACAGCCGACGAGTCAGCCGAGGTGTCTGCAGCAGCCGACGAGTCAGCCGAGGTGTCTGCAGCAGCCGAGGAGTCTGCAGCAGCCGAGGAGTCTGCAGCAGCCGACGAGTCTGCAGCAGCCGACGAGTCTGCAGCAGCCGACGAGTCTGCAGCAACCGACGAGTCTGCAGCAGCCGACGAGTCTGCAGCAGCCGACGAGTCTGCAGCAGCCGACGAGTCTGCAGCAGCCGACGAGTCTGCAGCAGCCGACGAGTCTGCAGTATCAGAGGAGTCTGCAGTATCAGAGGAGTCTGCAGTATCAGAGGAGTCTGCAGTATCAGAGGAGGCAGCAGTATCAGAGGAGGCAGTCTGCAACAGCCGACGAGTCAGCGAGTCTGCAGCAGCCGACGAGTCAGCGACGAGTCTGCAGCAGCCGACGAGTCAGCGACGAGTCTGCAGCAGCCGACGAGTCAGCCGACGAGTCTGCAGCAGCCGACGAGTCAGCCGACGAGTCTGCAGCAGCCGACGAGTCAGCCGACGAGTCTGCAGCAGCCGACGAGTCAGCCGACGAGTCTGCAGCAGCCGACGAGTCAGCCGACGAGTCTGCAGCAGCCGACGAGTCAGCCGACGAGTCTGCAGCAGCCGACGAGTCAGCCGACGAGTCAGCCGACGAGTCTGCAGCAGCCGACGAGTCAGCCGACGAGTCTGCAGCAGCCGACGAGTCTGCAGCAGCCGACGAGTCAGCCGACGAGTCTGCAGCAGCCGACGAGTCAGCGACGAGTCTGCAGCAGCCGACGAGTCAGCGACGAGTCTGCAGCAGCCGACGAGTCAGCCGACGAGTCTGCAGCAGCCGACGAGTCAGCCGACGAGTCTGCAGCAGCCGACGAGTCAGCCGACGAGTCTGCAGCAGCCGACGAGTCAGCCGACGAGTCTGCAGCAGCCGACGAGTCAGCCGACGAGTCTGCAGCAGCCGACGAGTCAGCCGACGAGTCTGCAGCAGCCGACGAGTCAGCCGACGAGTCTGCAGCAGCCGACGAGTCAGCCGACGAGTCTGCAGCAGCCGACGAGTCAGCCGACGAGTCTGCAGCAGCCGACGAGTCAGCCGACGAGTCTGCAGCAGCCGACGAGTCAGCCGACGAGTCTGCAGCAGCCGACGAGTCAGCCGACGAGTCTGCAGCAGCCTACGAGTCTGCAGCAGCCGACGAGTCAACTGACGGGTCTGCTGCCGAGGTGGGAGCCGGCAACCAGTCGAGGCGCCGGCGTGGGAACCAGTCGAAGCGCCGAGTCGTGGCCTGCAGCCGCCGATG
>JBBPBX010042736.1:10307-23502 GCA_038048925.1 Garcialebias charrua | reverse complement strand
CTAGAAGACGCAGCCACGGTGGATGTCTGTTCCTTGTTTTTTCCAAGTTATCAATCTCACACGGTTCCTGCGCTCAGATACATGAGCTTGGAGCTTAACTGCGGTTTTGCGGAGAGACGGATGGACGAAGCAAAACGACGCTGTTGACCGAGTGAAGCAGCAGACAGCGAGCCGGACCGGAGTAGCAACGAGCTAACATTCTAACAAGCCCAGCTGTAGGATGGACGGGTGGATGCTAACGCCCCACCCTGGACACAGAGCCGACGGGCGGCGGTCGGGAGCTCGCCTCGATGTCCGCCTGGCAGCCTAAGAAAAACGCGGACAAACAGCTGCGGCAGCCTTGGAGGGGCTAACGCTAACAGGCGCAGCTAATGGCGGGGCTAACATGCTAACGCGGAGCAGCTTGTTTTGGATGGACACCACGGAGAAACGGCTCTCAGTAAGTTATTAACTCTTTTTCTGGCTCCAAATGTATGGAGTTAACATGCTAACAGTCCTTCCTGTAAACAGTTTGGACCGCGTGAAGCAGCACGAAGCTGCGGAGCTCGGACGTGCAAGAGCTAACATGCAAAAAGACGGAGACAGACTTGACCAGCTCAAAGTAAGAAATTTAATTTTTATTTTTTAGCCCTGGATTGTAAGTGTTTTGTGATAATTATGTAGCTGTGTTAGGATAGGCGAAGTGCTTGGTAACTTGGTAACTGTTTTGTACCGTACATGTACGTGTATAAGTGGCGGCTCGGGTGGTCCCCGACTTACGGCAATTTCGTGTTACGAACGGGCCACAGGAACGGAACTCGTTCGTAAGTCGGAGACTAGCTGTATTTCACGCTGCTAGCTTAGTGCTTAGTCAGTGGGGGTGGGGGGGCAAGTTCAGTTTTTTAGGCGGGTGGGGCACCTCGCTTGTATAATGGTAGGGGAAACACTGTAGTAGCTGAGAGTCTTCCCCAACACAGAACCTGAGGGCTCACTGCTCACATGAGATGTTTGCTCAGAACTTTGACATGTTGCACATTTTTATTCCATATTTCAGTTTCATATGGGAGTGTGATAAGCTTCATAGGTAAACCCTGCTGCTTCCCTGGGGTCGAAACATTTGAACCCCGAGGCCTCGTGGCTCGTTTTGATCTGAGGGAAGCAGGAGGGTTAGGAGGCTCCTCTGCTGGAACATCAATCAAAGCTCACGAGTTTTAGAGCACGGGCTGAAATGTGTGGTCCAAGGGCCAAAAGCGGCTCGTAAGACAAGTGTGCCTGGACATTAAAGGGATAGTTCTAATGTTTTAGGACATGGGGCTCAATGACATTATAAACATCTTACCTGTCAAAGATGGTTTTCTGAACGGGTTAATGAGCTAACTGCTAGTCTTGTAACGACTTTCCAAACTTTCATGCAAACCTGCTTCAGGAAGTGTGTTGAAAAAAATCTGTCCTGCGGGGCCGGGGCCCCTTTCCTCGTCCCTCAGCTGACCTCTGTTTGATGGTGCATACCACCTGAAGCCTGTTTACCTGTGAACCTGAGCTCCACTCACAAACTGGTCCAACCGCCCCGTGTGTGTGTGTGTGTGTGTGTGTGTGTGTAGTTGGACGTGTGTGTCTGTCAGCGTGTGGAAACAGTAGCCGAGTGCAGAGCTGTAGCCGCGGGGTGCCGGCAGCGGAGCCTTTGAACAGATAATGTGAGCCGACGTGTCTTCCAGCCGCCGTTCGGTCCGGCTGAATATTCCAGAGAGCGCCTCATCGCTCGCAGACGCACTTTAGTCTCGCCTTCTGAGTCACGTTCCGGTTTCATTCGACCAACTTCAGCAGTCGCGCCTCAAAATAAACTGTTAATTGAACCCGGAGATGCACGCGTCACTTTCACCGTGGTAATTATTTTAAAAGTCTCTCTGACGTTTAATGACTCAAGTTCCTTTGTCCAGAAAATTACCTGGTGATTCAGGTTGATACCTTTTAAGTAAATTATTATTACTTTTTTTTTTTTTTTTACCGGAAATAAGCAGCCACAAAAAGGGCAAAAACAAGAGGAAAATTGTTTTAGCACCCTTGCATGTAAGTACGTCATTCAAAAATATTCCTGGAAATGCAAAAAAAAAAAAAAAGCAAAGTAAAAAACAATTTTGTGTACGGTAATCATAATGCTTTTAAAAAAATACTACTTAATTAAACAACAGCAATGATAATAATTAATGCAAATATAAACTGCACACAATGATGCCCACAAATGACTCACGAATTACTCCCTCAAAAACACAAATCTCTAAAATTCACTTCACATCATGCGTTTATTTTATTTTACACATTTACGTCATTGTTCAGTTTGCATTAACACCATAAATATGATTATTTTTATGTAGGAATATCCTAATGCTGCTCAATAATCCAGGTAGAAAAATCCAACAAAGTTAAGTGAGGTCCTTTGGACGGATTTAAAAAAACAACAAAAAACTTGTTGAAACATTTAATCTTTTATCCAAAAGTCTTCTTCAGTCTGAGGAGCTGCAATAAACTCAGTCTTATAAATAGCACCTTCTCATAGTGGATCAACCAGTACTATACTAGCAATACTTACAATAACAGCATTGTAAGAGGGGGACAGTTGGACACAGAGACCTCTGTCCTGTTTAAAATAGCCCGTCCATCATTAAACAGGGGCGGAGCCTCCGTGTCCAACTCCCCTCTTACAACGCTGTTATTGCTAGTATCATTCAGCCCTCTGTGAATAGCAAGTGGCCATCAGGGCGCTAATGATCAGTTGTTAGACTGATGGTCCTCCTTGATCATGTGAACAGCTAGTTCTGGATGTCAACAACAAACTGGATGATCCACCATGAGAAGGTGCTGTTTATAAGACCGAGTTTGTTACAGCTCCTCAGACTGAAGAAGTATTTTGGATAAAAGACAAAACGTTTCAACGTTTTTATATATTTTTTATTTTTTTAATTTTCCAGGGGACCTGACAAACGATTCCTGTAGGAAGTGCTTCCAGCCCTTTCACTCTTAAACGTTTTTCGATGGCGAAAAACATCTTTTAAGGTCCTTGCAGGGGTGTTACAGCGAGACAGCTTACCGTTTTATTCGTCCGTCAAATGTGGATGTATTATGGAATGGTCTCCTTCTGAACGTAAATTTTCTTTTGTCCCACCCATAACCTCTCAAGATAATTGAATGAAGCTTCATACACATATACATCATCACTAAGGGTGTCACGCACACTTTTCATCACCTGAGCATCAAGGTTAAAGGTTGTCCAAGGTCTTTGCTTGTACGGGCGATTGCTATAGATGGCTGCATTGCTGTCTGATAGTTTGTCTACAGGTGTATAATGTGCTGTATGCAGCACTCTTGTTCTTATTGTGGCCGGGGGACTGTGAAATGAAGTGTACCCTACAAGGCCATTGGCGTCACACTCAACAAAACTGCTAGGAGACATAGTGCCATCAATAGTACACACCATCACTGACATTGACTTTGCAGATGACCTTTGGCTGCTGTCAAGTATCAGTAAAAATATTTAATCTCAATTCCCCAAACTTGGACCTCTGCAAGAAAACTGTGACAAAGTCCTTCACGGAGACCTTCCACCAGTATGGGAACTGGTTAAAATCAGATGGCCCATTTTGCTGGCCACCGTTTTAGAGTTAAGAAGTTCAAGAGTATTCATTATCCCCAAGGGGCAATTTGTTTCACAGTCAGTAGACACACAAAGCATGAATGAAGGAACGTGTCAGTTGTTTTAATGTGGGAACCAGAATGTGGTCACAACGGAAGACCGAAGCTTGTAGAGTGGGCATCGAATGAATTCTGTCAACATTTGTGAGGGATTCAACCAATAATCCATAAACGTTGGCTGGAAATCTGTTTCCTCAGGTGAGAGGCTTGCAGTCTTGTAGCTTGAACTTTGAAATGCTAAAAAAAAAGGTGCAACAAACTTTTTCTTAAATATTTGCAGCGTGTCTCAAGCATGTTGGGCTCTGTTCAGATTAAATTTTATTTTATTTTCTGCAACGTGCAGATACGGTAAGTGAAAACATCCAAGGCTACTGACCCAAATGTCACAGTCTAAAGTCCACACTGATCCGTCCGTCCTTCTGTCCGTCCGTCCGTCCGTCCGTCATCTCTTACCTGGGGTTGGGTTGCAGAGGCAACAGATTCAGGAGGGAATCCCAGATCTCCCTCTCCACAGTGACACTCACCAGTTCATTCTGCAGGACACAGAGACGTTCTGGGACCAGAGAAGATATAAAATCCCTCCATCATTTTCTGTGGAACGTGCCTGTAAAACCTCCAGGAGCAGAAATTGTCCAGGAGGCATCCTAATAGACCCCTGAACCACCACAACTGAATCCTTTAGACCAGGGGAGCCCACACTTTTTCAGCATGGAGCTCCTTTTAAAATGACCAAGTCAAAGTGATCTACTATGACAACATCTATGATTTTCTGGTTTCTACAAAGGTCTCTTCCATCATAGCTTCTGCATTAGGTGATAGATATTTCTACTATTTATATTGTATTTTGACAAGCAGGAAAATGTTATCTACTTTAATTCATGGAATAGGTCTGTGGAATGGTTTAGAAAATGATATTAAAGGTGCAAAATGTCTATGTTTAATAAAATGATTAAAACTAAATTTCTGACAAAAAAAATTGGTTTATATCCAAATTACTATAGGGTAAAGTGTGATGAGTTATTTATTGTGTTATGTTTTTTGTGGATTATTGTTGTTTGAATTAATTGTTTGAATCAATTTTGTTAAAGAAGGGGCAGATATACAGTAATAAGATTTTTTCTTCTTCTGCTTCCTTTCATTTCATGTATTGTTTTGTTTTTATTTACATGGTGTTGTAAATAGTTTTCTTGTGTTTTTTTTATCTGAAATGAATACATTTAAATAAATAAATAAATAAATAAATTTTAATTAGTTAAATTTTTAACTATCAATAGTTTTTTAGTTCACTGGTGCATGTGCCAAAGCCAATGTGTAATTTATTGCAGTTTGTAATCGGACTATTGAATATGGAGGTTCTGTCCCGACAAACTGTTACAACTAAAGGTTTCGTAAATGACCCTAAAGGTGAAGGGTTGGAGTGCTTCTGGAGGTAAGCCCTTGCCATCAGACGTCTCAGTCCTGTCAGAACAGTTGACATCTTTTTCAACCAAGAGTCAGTTGACAAATATTCAGAATATGTACTGTACTTGCAGACACACTTTATATTAAACTTAAAACAATAAAAATACCTCAACACATCGCCTACGTCTTTTAAGAGTTTGTGTCGGGTGTGGAGGGGTTAAGATGGCGGCGGCTGGTGCGTTCACGGCGGGAAGGCAAAGGCCGGGTCTGGGCTGACAGCCAAACAGATGTTGGTTTGTTTCAGGGCTGTGGTTAAATAGTTGGACGGCGTTCGAGCACTCGGGGGAGAGAGGAGGGGGATTAGCTGTGAGGACTCCAGCTGCACAGACAGAACGAGTGCAGAGGGAGGAACAGACACAGATAAGAGACTGGAAGCCAACGATGCAGCGCTGAATAAAAAGGATGCTGAACAGCATGACCTCCTCTCCTTCATCACCATAATGCAAACCACAAGCAGACACCGAAATTGGTTCCATTTTGTTCTCTCATCTCTGCATAGTTTCATGTTGTAACTTAGACTTCAAATTCTGTAGCCTTCTTAAACTATTCCACTCATCTGTCAACACGTTGAAAAGTCTTAATGAGTAGCTAACACCAAAATGTGTTTTGTCATTACATGTAGCTAACAATGGCTACATTAGGAATGCGCAAATATAAACGGTACACGGTAGAGACAGTAGGCATTTATTCTACGATAGCGATCATACGCTATCGGCTAACAGCAGTAATGCTGTGTCTGATGTAAAATCAGAGATCCATCCATCCATCCATCCATCTTCTTCCGCTTATCCGGGGTCGGGTCGCGGGGGTAGCAGCCTAAGTAGGGAGGCCCAGACTTCCCTCTCCCCAGCCACTTGGAGCAGCTCCTCCGGGGGAATCCCAAGGCGTTCCCAGGCCAGCCGAGAAACATAGTCCCTCCAGCGCGTCCTGGGTCTTCCTCTGGGTCTCCTCCCGGTGGGACATGCCCGGAACACCTCACCAGGGAGGCGTCCAGGAGGCATCCTAACCAGATGCCCGAGCCACCTCAACTGGCTCCTCTCGATGTGGAGAAGCAGCGGCTCTACTCCGAGTCCCTCCCGGATGACTGAGCTTCTCACCCTATCTCTAAGGGAGAGTCCAGCCACCCTGCGGAGAAAACTCATTTCAGCCGCTTGTATCCGAGATCTTGTTCTTTCGGTCATAACCCAAAGCTCATGACCATAGATGAGGGTGGGAACGTAGATCGATCGGTAAATTGAGAGCTTTGCCTTTTGACTCAGCTCTCTCTTCACCACGACAGACCGGTACAGCGCCCGCTTCACTGCGGACGCTGCACCTATCCGCCTATCGATCTCACGCTCCAGTTTTCCCTCATTCGTGAACAAGATCCCGAGATACTTAAACTCCTCCACTTGGGGCAGGACCTCCTCCCCGACCCGGAGAGGGCATGCTACCCTTTTCCGGCTCAAGACCATGGCCTCGGATTTGGAGGAACTGATCCTCATCCCGGCCGCATCACACTCGGCTGCAAACCGCTCCAGTGAAAGTTGTAAATCACGAACTGATGAAGCCAGTAGGACCACATCATCTGCAAAAAACAGAGAAGCGATTCTAAGGTCACCAAAACGGATCCTCTCAACACCTTGGCTGCGCCTAGAAATTCTGTCCATAAAAGTTATGAACAGAATCGGTGACAAAGGGCAACCTTGGCGGAGTCCAACTCTCACCGGAAACGAGCCTGACTTACTGCCGGCAATGCGGACCAAGCTCTGACACCGGTCGTACAGGGACCTAACAGCCCTTATCAAAGGGCCTGGTACCCCATACTCCCGGAGTACCCCCCACAGAACCCCCCGAGGGACGCGGTCGAATGCCTTCTCCAAGTCCACAAAGCACATGTAAACTGGTTGGGCAAACTCCCACGCACCCTCCAGGACCCTGTTGAGGGTGTAGAGCTGGTCCAGTGTTCCACGACCAGGACGAAAACCACACTGCTCCTCCTGAATCCGAGGTTCGACTATCCGACGGACCCTCCTCTCCAGAACCCCTGAATAGACCTTACCAGGGAGGCTTAAGAGTGTGATCCCCCTATAGTTGGAACACACCCTACGGTCCCCCTTTTTGAATAGGGGAACCACCACCCCAGTCTGCCAATCCAAGGGAACTGCCCCCGATGTCCACGCGATATTGCAGAGTCGCGTAAGCCAACACAACCCTACAACATCCAGAGCCCTAAGGAACTCCGGGCGAATCTCATCCACCCCCGGAGCCTTGCCACCGCGGAGCTTTTTAACCACCTCGGCGACCTCAGCACCAGAGATCGGAGAACCCGACCCAAAGTCCCCAGGCTCTGCTTCCTCAGTGGAAGACGTGCCAGTAGGATTGAGGAGGTCTTCGAAGTATTCCGCCCACCGACTCACAACATCCCGAGTTGAGGTCAGCAGCACGCCACCCCCACCATAAATGGTGTTGGTCGCGTACCTCTTTCCCCCCCTGAGACGCCGGATGGTGGACCAGAATCGCCTCGAAGCCGTACGGAAGTCATTCTCCATGGCCTCTCCGAACTCCTCCCACGCCCGAGTTTTTGCCTCAGCAACCACCCGAGCCGCATGCCGCTTGGACTGCCGGTACCTATCAGCTGCTTCCGGTTAGGGAAAATCAGAGATGTCAGATTTAATTGTTACATTTTTTTAGTTGAAAACTGTGTATAAGTGGTGTTATCCTTCCGGCACTCGGCGAAGCAGGTCACATCTCTTTTTGCTCCTCTCCCCCCTAAGTTTTCCTCCTCCCTGCTTTTGCATTTTGTCTCGTCTTTAACTCTTCAGCGCTCACTCGAACCAATTTGAAATGGATTTATTTACGTGGGCTGTTTCCTCTATTGATAAAATTTTTTCAACGAAGCGCACCGGACCAGGAGAAGCAGCTTGCCCCTTCGACACGCATGCGGTGGGATACACTATGGACTCGTGGAGCGAGTGGAAGCCAATGTGTCTGACCGTTCTCTCTGTCGAAGACGTTGAAGATTTGTGGATTATTGGAATATTGGTGGCAGTTGCTCTGCTTTTTGGGATCGGCGGATGTTTCTGCTACTGGAAGCTGAGGGAGGCTGCCGCGGCGATCAACGCGCTGGCGAGACTTCCTGCTCAACAAGATTCTCTGATCCGGGCTATGACCTCAACGAGCCAGCTGTTGTACGAGCTGAACCGCACGGTGGGAGCAGCGGCGGACAGCCGCGGACCTGCGGTGCGCTTTGGGACTCGTTTACAGCCGACCCATCAGGGCACAGATGGGGATTTGTAGCTCGGAACCTCACATGATTCGGATTTGGACCTGAACAGCACCTGGACTTCAAGGCTGCAGTCAAAAGTACACTGTAGCCTGGCCTGAAAATAAATAAAGCGACTAATCTAATCTGGACTGTGAGCAACCTTGAAAAAAGAAGGCTGTCTGCAATCTTCTCCTGGAGTGAAAGCTGTTGAGAACTCGCTGCCCCCCCCCCCCCCAGAGGTCTCCGTGTGCTTTCAGATGGAGCCGAGCTGAATGCCATCTACAGACTGTGCTTATCTGAAATGATTTTCACGGACAATCTCCCTGCTTGCCATGAAATGCAACATGTCTTGTCTTATTCGTGCTAAAGCTGGTAGAGTTTTTTAGACTTTATCATGGAGTGTCCTAAGACAAATTGTGATAGATTCTTTTTTGAATACCAATGATTACCCGACTGTATGTTCCTTTTTCATATCTGATTGTTGGTGGCGCGGTTTTATACTGCTGCGGCTTCCGTGCGTACGTCCCTCTTCGGATGGTGCGCTCGCCAATTGCAAAACTTTGTACCTTGGTGCAAATATGCCAATAAAGATATATTCTATTCTATTCTATTCTATTAAATACTTTTCTTTGAGAACTAATTAGCAAAGCTACAAGCTAACTATGGCTGGCTTGCCGTAGTTTGCCGTTTTCGGACGCATGCGCAAAACGCTGTGTTCCGTCAAATGTTTTTTTTCTTCTTCTTTTGTTGAAAGTTAAAGTAAGCATTAGTCAGCTTTAGAGAAACCTGCCCTCTGATCTGTGAAAAGAACGCTGTGTTGTGTGATTTTACTGCGAGACCCTCTGGTCAAAGCCACAGAGAAAACTGGTCGCCATTTTGTGTCAGCTCTCCTTAAAGCAGAAGGAGACGCCTTCTAGAGGGTTGAAGGGTGAAGTGTTTCAGTGTAAAATGCTGCTCTGTTCATTAAAGTGAAAATACTGGAAACTGTCGAGTTAACATCTTCTTTTGTTTAAAACTTATGGCTAAAACTACATAACTACATTTGATATATTTTGCACTGTTTTGTACTACCAGAAAGAAGCCTAGTGCTTGATTTGTTTATTATCTACAAACTCTCTGGACCTAATGGTGGAATTTTCTTAATAGAAGTTATTTTGTGGTATAGCAGTTTTCAAAATAAATGATGGCAAAAAGACACCCTATGCTTTTTTTTTCATTCCTATTGCAAGTTTTATACCAAAAACATATTGTGATATATATTATCGCCACCCTTCACAATCGTGATATGAATTTTATGCCATATTGCACATCCCTCGGCTACATATGTTTTTTTCAGTTGATAGCATGTAGATAACATTTGTTTCCCATTGATAGCATGTAGCTAACAGCAAAATGTTTTGTTGTTAGCACATAGCTAATTACAACAAAATGTCATCAACATTTACAGTATGTAGCTAATACTGGCTAACGGTGTACAGTGAGGACTATGTAGCTAACAGCCAAAAGTACTTAAAAAAATTTTCAGTCAACCTTTATTTATACAGGTTAGTCCCATTGAGTCTCAGGGACTCATTAACAAGAGAGACTTGATTTTAACAAAGAATGATGACAGCAGTGGACAACAACGACAACAATAGACAATCATAAACGAAGCGTACACATTGAGAAGAACAAGTGAAAAAAAAATGTGTTCAAAAATGTAATAAAAAAACAGCTAGGTTGTAAGGTGATGTAGTGGTAATGGCAGTCGTCCCCTGATCGGAAGGTTGGAGGTTTGAATCCCGGTTCCCCACACCATGTGTCGTTGTGTCCCTGGGCAAGACACTTAACCCCGAGTTGCTCCCGGTAGGACTGGATGGCACCTTGCAAGGCAGTCTGCCGCTACCGGTGTATGAATGTGTGTATGAATGGGTGGATGGTTGGTATTGTAAAGCGCTTTGGGGCCCCTCATAGGGGGCTGGAAAGCGCTATACTGTATAAATAAGCTCCTTTTACCATTTACCATGTAAAAAACTAAAAACAGGAACATGTCTGCATTGGTTTTTGCCAGGAACATAACAGATGTTTGAAGCCACTTGGAGAGGTCAAACTTGAACATAACGACATACTGTGTAGCTAACAGCCAAATGTAATTACTGTACTGTAATAGTTTACATAGCTAACAATGGCTAAATATGTTTCCCATTGATAGCATGTAGCTAACAGCAATTTTTTGTTGTTGTTAGCACTAATTACAACAAAATGTTGTCATCAATATTTATGTAGCTAATATTGGCTATCTGTGTACACAGTGACAACTAACTGTTGGATTAGTATCCTTTCATCATCTACTTATATAAAATGAGCTCACACGATGGCAGGAGATTTTTCAAACCAGTGTTCTTGCAAGGGCAGAGTTCACACACAGGCTTACACCCATGTTCAAGAAGTTACATGCTCAAAACCCCAGTCGTGAAGGTCTGCAACCAGACGGTGAGGCAGGAAGTTCTTTAATCCACACTTAACAGACAGAGGTGAGGTGAAGACAACTTTGGCTTTCCAGTTTACAGACGAGGAGAAGGCCTTGGAGTTATCAGGTGCTCCTTTGTACGCCTCCTCTCTGAGCATCAAAACAACTCTCTGAACTCACACATTCATTTAACACCAGTTGGTGATAAACATCCATAACCTTTACCTAAATTCCCCTGGCACCATCTACCAAATGTACAGGTCGTCCTCGGGTTACGACGGTCTCAAGTTACGACGTTTCGTGGTTACGACGCATCTCCCATAAAAAAAAATAAAATAATTTTAAACCTTTTTTTTAAAAGCCGAGTTACGCAGTTTCCGGTTTCCAGTTTTACGTTGTAAACGTAGTGGCGGAGGAATACTGCACTGTACTCTCTAAAAAAGCTAAGTCTGGTCCTCTGGACATTACAAAACTGTACTGTGAACGCGGTTTTACGTCGTAAACGGAACGGAATACGGCAGATGGACCAAGCTGGACGGCGGTTTTACGTCGTAAACGTAATAGAGAATACAGCCGATGGACGGAGGAATACGGCGTCAACAACATCCTGGTAGGCCATTAACTCTTTTTTCCATTCATTATGGCTTCCAAATGTATGTGTTTTTTGATACAGTAATTATGTAGGGTACTATGTTAGGATAGGTTAAGTTTATGTTTATGTTTATTAAATTTGTTCTTTTTTTTTTTTACAAAAGAAACAATACAAGACAATCTCATAAATGATAGTGTACAAAATATAAAAAAATGAAAGGTAGCAGAAAGAAGAATAAATCTTATTATATCTGCCCCTTACTTCCAACAATCAGATTAAACAACAATAATCAACCATGTAAACAATAATAATCTTCAACCAACTTTTTCCAACAATCAGATTAAACAATAATAATCTTCAACCAACAGTACAAAATGACTAACTCTTTCTAATTTTCTAACTAATACAATACACATTACGCTATTTCATATATTTTTTTAACACATTTGTTTTGATCATTTTCTTAAATGTAAACATTGACTTGGCATTTTTAACTACATTCTCCAAGCCATTCCATAATCTAATTCCCTGGATTGAGGTAGAACGTCCCTTCAAACTAGTTCTGAATTGTGGTTTTACAAACATCTCTGTCCCCTTAAGATTATAACAACTTTGTCTTTTAACAAAATGCATTTGGATATTTAAAGGTAATGCATTATTTTGAGCCCTATACATAACTGATAAAATATTATAGTCTACCAAATCATGGAACTTCAATAACTTCAGTTGATAAAATAATGTACTTGATGGATGACAGTAATGTTTTCTAGTGATAATTCTTACAGCTCTTTTCTGTAATACAAAAATAGGCTTTGTGATTGTTTTACACGCTTTCCCCCAAACATCAATACAATAGATTAAGTGTGGAACAATGATTGTGTTATACAACAAATACAGAGCTTTATCATTCAATAGGTCTCTGACTTTGTACAGTACTGCAATCGATTTAGCTATTTTTATTCTTACAGAATTTATGTGTTGTTTCCATGTCAGTTTGTCATCAATGATAACACCCAAAAACTTCACCTCACTCACTCTACAAATCTCAACATCCTCAATTTTGAGTGGAACATCAACAGTTTTCTTTTTATTACCGAATATCATGTAATTAGTTTTTTCTAGATTTAATGATAATTTATTTATTTTAAACCAAGTTTGTATCTTGACAAATTCTGTCTTTATCAATTCCAACATTTGTTCTATATCTTCACCTAAACAGAAAAAAGTGGTATCATCAGCAAAAAGTACACATTTAAGGAGTCCTGACACATTTACCAAGTCATTCACATATAAAATAAAAAGCTTTGGTCCAAGTACAGAGCCTTGGGGAACTCCACATGTGATATTACAGAGGTCAGATCTTACATCATTTATTTGTACAAATTGTTTCCTATCTTTTAAGTAGCTAGATACCCACTGTAATGCTGGTCCTCTAATACCATATTTGTTCAGTTTTTCAAGGAGAATGGTGTGATCAATAGTATCGAATGCTTTTTTTAAATCAACAAAAATACTGATACAATATTGTTTTTGATCGACAGCAGTAGTTATTTGTTCCATTAATTCCATGAGAGCCATTGATGTAGAGTTTTTTGATCTAAACCCATACTGACTGTTGCTTAGAATATTTTGTTTATCTATAAATTGATCTAGTCTGTTTACAAATAGTTTTTCAAGAATTTTTGAAAACTGTGGTAACAAGGATATAGGTCTATAATTGTTGAACACACATTTATCACCATTTTTAAAAAGAGGAACGACCTTAGCTACTTTCATATTA
>JBBPBX010042736.1:0-10209 GCA_038048925.1 Garcialebias charrua | reverse complement strand
TGGGTTAAATGCAGAGACGAATTTCGTCTGTGTATGGGAAACATACGCAGATGACAGGAAAACACATTATTATTATTATTATTATCTGGAAATATTCCTGTTGAAAATGATAAATTACATATGTATGTGAACGGCTCAATAACATGGCTCATTATGTCCTTTACAAACATCATATCCATGTCCACCCAGTCTTTTGATCTCTTGTCTGTAAGATTTTTTACTACATTCATTATTTCCTCTTTGTTAGTTCCATTTAGAAAAATACTATTTGCACAACCTGTAATTGAGTGGATCACATTTTTATCTACTTTTGGTATTTTAGCTGCAAGGCTTGATCCAACATTCACAAAATATTGATTAAATCCATTTACAATTTCATTTTCATCATGAATTTCATCGTTGTCTTTTACAAAATATTTTGAAATACCAGTTTTTGCTTTATGATTCTTCAGGACACTATTCATTACTCGCCATGTTGCTTTCATATCACCATTACTTTTATCTAATAATTTACTATAATATTCTTTCTTATGTTTCCTTATAATCCCTACTAATTTATTTTTATACTTTTTATATTTTTCTTCAGCGCTCTGACTTCGCAATTTCAAGAAACATGAATACAAATAATTCTTTTTTTACAAGCATTTCTCAACCCTTTTGTCATCCATGGTTGATCAATCGTATTTCTCTTTGTGTAATTTGTTTGCACACAATTCTTTTCATACAGAGCTTCCAAGATATTCATAAACTCATCATATGCTCTGTTCGCATCATCAACATACACATCATTCCAGTCTTGTTTATCTAGATCCTCTTTCAATTTTTCCAAAACTTTTTTTGACGTGTTTATGATCTTTTTCTTCATTGTGACTGCTTTTGTGATGCTTTGATCATTTTTATAGATTGTGAAAACTGGTAAATGATCACTTAAGTCGGTCGTTAAGATACCACCTATCACGTCCCCATTTGTTATATTTGTGAAAATATTATCAATTATTGTCAGAGTCAGAGTCAGAGAGTCTTTATTGTCATTTGCACCGCATGTGGTACATGTGATGAAAACGAGATTATGTACACGAGGTCCCAGTTACATCCAACAACAAATGAAAGAGAAAAACAGTAATAACATCTAGGATTAACTAAGAAAAACATCAACTAGTAATACACTAAGCCTAATATAGTGGGAATAAACAGCAGCACGAACATGAGTTTGTATGAGCAGATGGTCACAGATGAACACAGATGAACACAGCAACAAGAAAACAGATCAGCATCAGTATGATGTGATATTTTGCAGTGTTTATTTTTTATTTTATTTTTATTTATTCATGAGTCTAACAGCCTCAGGGTAGGTATTGATATTGTGGCACTATGAGTTGTAATTCTTGTTGGCTTTGATATCAATGGATACATATTCAAACAAAAAACATTTTTATTAAAACTCTTCTCCATTAGCTCCAAGATTTTATCCGTGAATATTTCTATATTTGCTCTTGGTGATCTATATACACAACTTATTATTATGTTTTTATCGTTTTTGTTTATTATTTCTATTGTTATCATTTCCATAATATTATCAACTATTATTGACATTTCACTATTTAATTTACATTTTATTTCATTATTGACAAATAGAGCGACTCCACCACCTCTTTTATTATTTCTGTTCATATGATATAATTCATACCCCTCGATGTGAATATTACTTGTGTTATCATCATTGAGCCATGTCTCTGACAGCGCTATTATCGTAAAAGTTCTATTTAACTGTTTTAAGTAATCTGTTATTTTGGATATGTTTGCATTTATACTTCTGCTATTAAAGTGAATAATAGAGAGAACTCCATTTGATATATTGATGTCATTAAACTGCTCTTCATTATAATATTCGCTATCTTTTATTACAGGAAAAAAATTTGCATCAATCACATTTTCAACATTATATATTTTAGGTTCTGAGTCTTCGTATGTTGTCATGTTCTAATGTATTTGTTCATTTCACTGTATATTTTATCCATTTTGAGTGTGAGTTGTTTCATTGATTTGTAATTTTTCATCTCCTGAGTTCATCCAGATCCTTCAGTTCTTTTATCATTTTAGGCTGAGACCCTTCCTTTGTTTTGATAAAGATGTATCCATTTCTTGTCCATGTTGATGCTATTTTGTTTTTGTTTTTTAACCACCTTGCTTCCTTTGCAATTTTTCTATTTTTTTTGGTTAGATGTTCATTTCTGTAAACTTTTGATCCCTGCAGATTTCTTTTTGCATGCATAACATAGTTTTTTGTATTCCTGCTAATGAACTTGACGACTACTGACGGTTTGAATCTTGGTGAATTACTGGGCAGGGTGTGACAGAACGAAATGTCCCCATAGTCTATGTCAATGTTCATGTCCTGTAAGAAAGTAACTACATGCTCCACCAGAGTCTGTTGTTCTTCCTGAGATTCATACTCATTTGGGTCACTGTTATTATCTTTTATGTGTCCGACACTTATAGCATCAATTCCTGAGATCACCACGTTGTCTTGCTTTGTGTATTGTTCTAAATCCTCTATTTTTCGTTCTAGTTCAGCAATTTTATTGTCTTTGCTAATTACCAGTTCTTTCAGTTCTCTTATTTCTTTAACCAGACCGGCCTGGGAATCCATTTTGCTGTTAAATTTTCTATTTGTTCACTCATAAAGTTGAGTGATTCTTTAAAGTCTTGCATATCTGCTGAGTTGCTTCCCTCCGAGTCTGGTGACTTTTGTCCTCTATTTCTCATACTTAAAGAGTCTGGTGACTTTTGTCCTTTATTTCTCATACTTACAGAGTTTGTGATCTAGTGGTAGCAGGTCTTTGGTTTGTTCGCTGAACCACGTGGCCTTTCCACAAGGCTCACAGGCCTAACGATGGTGGCTGTGGCCCAGCAGTGCAGCACCCAGATCAGCAGTTATTAGAACAGAACTCACGGTCTCAGCAGCCTGCAGCAATCAGATCTATTATCCGAAGAGGTTTGCTCACTAGATCCGATGAAGCCCAGTTAGCACAGCACGTAGCTCCAGCACAGCACGTAGCTCCAGGCGCAGCTCCGACGCCAGCCCAGCCCCAGGCGGCGGTCCCCCGGCTCGCCCACGGCGCTCGGCCCAGCTCGAAGCCCCAGGCGGCGGTCCCCCGGCTCTCTCACGGCGCTCGGCCCAGCTCGAAGCTCCAGGCGGCGGTCCTCCAGCTCGCTCACGGCGCTCGGCCCAGCTCGAAGCTCCAGGCGGCGGTCCTCCGGCTCACCCACGGCGCTCGGCCCAGCCCAGCTCCAGGCGGCGGTCCTCCGGTTCTCCCACGGCGCTCGGCCCAGCTCGAAGCTCCAGGCGGCGTTCACGGCGCTCGGCCCACTCGCGGCGCTCGGCCCAGCTCGAAGCTCCAGGCGGCGTTCACGGCGCTCGGCCCACGTGTACCACCGCGCTACCACTGTAGCGTGCTTTGTTGTATTCTTTCGCTGCAACAAAGCACCTCCAGCGTGCCGGCCCGCTTTTCTTCGTAACAACCAGCGTATTTTCCGGTTTATTTGTTAACGAAGCCCGCAGCTACGGCACCCGGTTACGGTGACCCAGCTCGGTTAGCTTTGATTAGCCCGGTTTGTAGCTACGCTAGGCTAACTCTCGGCAAAAACTCACGGACACGTTGGCTTGTAGATTCATAATTCTGGATCGCATGTTCCAGTCCAATTTCCGCAGCTTTTTCAGCGCTCCTCTCTGCACATCCAGCGCAAAAAACTGCAAGTACAAGCTCTCCAAATACTCCTTTGGAGGTAGTACTGGCAGGATCCCGATTAAAAACGTCCTCTCTGCTCAGCCGCCATCTTGGAACATGTTTTTTGAGTGAGTGAGTGGTAATGCAGTACGTGAGTGGTAATGCAGTACTGTACATGTATATGGTGCAGTATGTAGGTATATTTCGACTTACGTCAAATTGGTTTACAATACGTAGGAAAGGATCTACATCGTAAGTCGAGGACTACCTGTACTAAAACATTAATATGTCGACTTACGTCAAAAATCGGTTTACGATACGTAGAAAAGGATCTACATTGTAAGTCGAGGACTACCTGTACTAAAACATTAATATGTAACTAACAGCTGCACAAATAAAAACTGAATTGAATTTATCTAAAAAAGCTAAGTCTGAATTGAATTTAAATTAACACCACCGTCCTAAATGTTTACAGTTGCTAGTTTTTAACAACAAAATGTTTTAAAACTTGTTGGCGTATTGCTAATGAAAGAAAATTGTTCAGTCAGCAACATGTACGTAGCTAACAATGGCTAAATGTTAACAGTTTTTATTATGTAGCAAGCATACCAAATATATTTAGTCATTACCAGCCAACAACAGAACACTAATGGACTTTAATGGGGTCAAGTATTCAACCTTTATTTATACAGGTTAATCCCATTGAGTCTCTGGGACTCATTAACAAGAGGGACCTGAATATAGAACCATGTAGCTAATGAGAGCAAAATACAAAGTATGTTTATTGTTGTTTGTTTGTAACTTTAAAATTTACATTGTTAGCATGTGGCTAATGGCTTTAGTTCTTTGGATGCAAATAACAAACTGAGTTGTTACAGAGTTCCTGGACAGCCAGTTAACAAAGATGTTTGCATGTAGCTAACAGCACTATTGTTAGCTTATAGCTGGAAGTAACACTTTGCAACCATGAATACAAAGGAGTGTTAGAAAAAGGAGAAGCCTGATAAAAGGACCGGCTCTGGGTATCGGTGTAAAAACTTTTCCAAGGGCAGCTCTTGGTAATTCTGCCTCTTGTGTCCTCAGGGGCCTAACTGTGCTTGTGCTTCACCTTTTTTCACCTCCATATTTTATTTCTGCAGCTTTCATGTAAAACTGCAGATGCTGCGTAACTGGCCTTGATCACCTTAGACAACTAGAACGAGATCTGCATTTTAAAGGAGATTAGTGCCTTTAGTATCAAACTACAGTAGTTGAAGCCAGTTGGTTCATGTCTGGCTTTTTCTTAAAATTTATTTATTATTATTATTTTTTTTACGAGTTATTTAGTGTCTGAGCTTTTGTAAACAAACAAGCCAGTCAGCAAAAATTCCTTCTAACATCTCAGACATGTTAAAGCAGTTTCATGCAGAAATGGATTGAGGATATTTCGAGTAGAGGGCTGTAATCAGCGGATAAAACGACACAAATAGAAGCCGTTGTAAAATCTAGCCTCTCTGAGAAAGGTTGCTTGATCTTTTTGTCCGTGTTTCCATTTGAACGTCAGCATTTCAAGCGTAGATACACGTCTGCGCATGTAAATCCAGACTTACTAGCTTGTTTGTCAGCTGGCAGACAGGATTATGATGGTCTGAGTGGAAACGCTGTTTGATGAAGGGCTGAGGTGTTTGTAAGTGCTTACAGAAAGCAGTGGGATGGAGAGAACCCCCATCCAGCTGCTCTGTCTGGGTCACACCTGGAACAGCTGTCTAAACAGCCCTGCACTGTTTTGCATGGCTGCGCCTGTGAACGTGTTGGTATTCACAAGTGTGTGCGTCTCGTCTGGTTGATGTCTTGTGTGGGAAACAGTTGTTTCATTGTTCATCAACACGTCTGTGTGATGCATTGTCACTTGTAATGCAAATAAATATCCCTACACTTTTTGTTATTGCCACAGGCCTTAACGTGCAGGTGGTCGCAGTGTTTGTTCATCATCCCTCAGCAAATACCCCATGAATCACTGATCAGATTTCATTCAAATTCCTAAAGTTACCATTGGGTGTACATATACAACTGATTGTCTTTCGGAGTAAACCTGATTACAGATTGATGCCATCGATGACCTTAGTCAAGACAAAAATGACCATAAAATAGTTCACTTTACATATATTGAGCTAAAGTTTGGCGTGGTGGTAGGTGAGATTAATCCCCAATACATCCCTCGAGCACAGATTGCAACGTTTTACTTGTTTAAAATGTTGAATTGTTAGGATTAGGATAAATCTACATGGCAGTGTGTCATCATGTTGGAGAATAATGGGTGAAATCTGTACATCCATCCATCCATCCATCCTCTTCTGCTTTATCTGGAGTAGGCCTTGGGGTAGCAGCTTGAGCTGAGATGTTTACACATCTTTCCACAAACTCCTCTTTTACCTCTTCTGGGAGAACTCCAAGGTGTTCCCAGACCAACTAGCCTCTCTTGTAAATGAGTCCTCGCGGCTCAGTGGGACTAACCTGCTTAAATAAAGGNTTTGTAGAAGAACGGTGCTTTACGAAGTTCTGTCCATTTCTTTGTATTAAATGACCGGCACTTGTGCCGCTTTTAAAATTACGTTGACGTACGATTCAGCGCTCAATGGGACATCTATACGTATTTATGTCTATGGTCTTTCTCCTCCACTCCATGTCTCTTTTACTCTTCCTTTCTCACCTCCATTTCCTGTCTCACCTTCTCTTCCTGTCTCACCTGCTGGGTTTAGAACAAAGTCCAGTTTTTGTTTCTGGGACAGACTTCTGTTTCTGAAGCTGCAGCTTTTCTTAATTAATCCAGGATCCAGTTTCTGGTCTTTAATTAAGACAAAACACTATTTCAGACTCGACCCAACAGCTGTGGGATTTGGTCTGTGAGGGGTCCCTGAAGGACCGCAGGGACTGGGACATGCGGTCTGGTCCTCCTGCAGGCCCTCGACAGACTCTCTGACGTTGGTTTTAAGGGTTTGGATCGGACCCAGGTTCGTGCTGACGGTCCTCACAACAACAGAACATACATGTACGGTATGTTCGTGACCTCCATGTTGGTTGCCTTGTGGTTTCTGGACCAGGACCAGACCTGCAATCCTCAAGACCACAATGATCCAGTAGAACACACACACAAAAAGAACATAAAAAAATAAAAAACAGGGAATTTTCCAGCTTTCTGCAAGAAACTCAGTTTACACCTGAACCATGTCTGGAATTACTACAGGTTACTGATGACAGATTACAGATGATAGTTTACAAATGACAGATTACCGATGAAAGATTACAGATTACATATTGTGATGATGACAGATTACAAATGACAGATTATAGATTACCAATGACAATTTACACATGACAGATTATAGATTACAGATTACTGATGACAGATTACCAATGACAGATTAAAAATGACAGATTACTAATGACATATTACAAATGACATATTACTAATGACAGATTACAAATGACAGATTACTAATGACATATTACAAATGACAGATTACTAATGACAGATTACAAATGACAGAATACAGATTAATGATGAAAAATTACAGACTACAGATGACAGATTATAGATTACGCGTGACAAATTACAGATTGCAGAATAGGGATGACATCACAGATTACACATTACCGATGACAGATTACTGATGGCAGAGTCCAAATGACAGGTTATAGATTACCAATGACAATTTACAGATGACAGATTATAGAATACAAATGACAGATTACTGATGACTACAAATGACAGATTACCAATAACAGATTACAAATGACAGAATACAGATAGTGATGACAAATTACAGAATACAGATTATAGATTTCCAGTGACAAATTACAAATAACATAGCCTATTGCAGAATACGGATGACATCACAGATTACAGATATCCAATGACAGATTACAAATGATAGATTACAGAATACATAATATTACAAAATACAGATTACTGATGACAAATTACAAAATACAGATGACAGATTATAGATTGCCAGAGACAACTACAGATTATAGTTGATGGATTGCAGCTGACAAATTATAGATTACCAATGACATCACAGATAACAGATTACAAATGACAGATTGCAGATTATGCTACAGATTTTATGAAGCTGATTGTAAAAAGTTCACGTTTCCCTGGGAGAAATGTTCTGTTAAGGAAAAATTCCTGTTAGAAAAATAATCAGCAGGGAAATAATTTTTGCTAGGCCAAAATTCTCATGGTGAAAGAAATTTGGTTAAGATTTCTTTGGAGGAACATTCAGAACAGTAGCTAAAGATAAAATGAGCAGAATAGTAGCCAAAAGCTAAAAATAGGACAACAGTAGCCTAAAGTTAAAAGTAGATGAACATAGCTTTAATCTGAAAGTAGCAAAACGGTAGCTAAAACTAAAAATAACTAAACAGTAGCTGAAAGATTAAATTAGCTGAAAAGTAACTTTAAGCTAAAAGCAGCTAAACAGTAGTATAAGAAGACAAATCAGAGCCAGCAGCTGAAGCAGATATTAAAAAGAAGAATGATTCTCATGGATTCATCTTCTGGTGTTTCTAGGCGTGACTCCAGGAATTAGTCAGGACCGCAGCATTATCACAGTTTGGACAGAGAGGCGACAGCAGAGTCATGAAGAAAAAGACGGATACAGTTTTTTCTCTCATCTTCGCTTCTGGAATCATTTAAGCTGTTTTCAAGTCAAAAAATGAGCTGAACTACTCAACCACAGCGACAATTTACTGCTGCAGGGGACAAAACTGCTGCAAGGGGACATTGACGGACCACCGGAAAGACCTCAAAGACGGAGACGTTCCTGAAACAGAGACAGCTTGAAGACAGAGAGCTGTCAAATCTGTACAATCTGTAAAAAGTGTTAAACAACAGCCACAGATTGTCCAGTCAGATGTCCAACAGAGGACACTTCAGGATGAAGACGCATTTTACACAATGGATGGTGATGAGGCCTACCGTATTTTTTCGGACTATAGGTTGCGGCTTTTTGCCTAATTTGCATGCCCTGCGACCTATAGAGAGGTGAGACCTGTTTATGGATTTTTCCCCATATTTTTAGACCAATTTTTGGCTCAGATGTGAGTGACCGTTTTTCATTTTGGAAAAAAAAATGGTGCAGTACCACTTTTGTCCGCTAGGGGACACTTCCAGAGAGTCCACCGACCGTTTCCAGCTCATGTGTCCGAAAAAAGCCTTCTTTGCTCGGACGGTCTCTGTCGCTGCCCGGCCTCCTGCTCTGGAGGTAACTTCTGTTTGCTGTGTTTGTTAGCACATAAATAGTTCATAAACCACTTGGCAGATTTTTTTCAGCTTACAGAGTGTAATTATATTCAACCTTTATTTATACAGGCTAGCCTCGTTGAGTCACGGGGACTCATTTACAAGAGGGATATGGGTTTCATTTACAAACTGTTGACCTGTATGAGACATTTGAGATAAGATAACCATACCATACCATTTTATTTACTTTAAACAGGAACAAGTCCAAACCAAAGTGCTGAACAAACAAACAAACAAACAACAGGCAACACACACAATGAAGTACAACACGAAAGACATAAAAACATTGCAGATCATAAATACACAGATAAAATTCGATTCATTTATAATTTATTTTCGCAGTGCACGCGACCATTTGGAAGACGTCAAAGCGAAACAATTTAAATCCAGCAGATTTGACCATTTCGTGAATTTATTAAGGAACGGTTAAGCTCAGGAACCCTTGTGCTATAATGTCAGCTATAATTTTTAGCAAACAAATAATTGTTTTTACCGTGTTAATCTTCTTAAAAGCCTTGCTGTGCGCTCCTGTGGCAGACATTTGCAACAGAGCTAAACACTCGTCTACATTTCCGGGTTGTCTCAGCGGTGACACGTCAGCGGTGGATGACGCGTTACGTCAGCGGTGACGTAGGTGCGACCTATATTAAGGTGCGACCCGTTTATGGATTTTTCCAATTTTTTGGCAATAATTTGACAAAACTACCTATATTCCGGTGCGATCTATAGCTAGGAAAATACGGTAAGTACGGTAAGCCTCAGACAAGCGGTCTCTGTGTGAAAACTAGAAGTCGGATCAAAGAACTTCCTGACACGTGAGCAGCTGAAGGTTCTGATGGTACCACAGGTTCTGCTTGATGGTTCTACATGTTGTTGTAGTTGTTTTTGTATTTTGGAGAAGATATGTTTAAAAAAAGAGCCTTCACTTCATGTTTAGAAGCTCAGATTCAGTGGCAGTCAATGAGAGTTTGGGCGTGTGACCTTTGACCTCTAAGAGGAAACCATCAGTCCTCCACCAGATAGACACACTGGGAGGACAGAAGTTTGGAGGAGAAACTGGAGGTGAACAGTCAAGACTGTGGAAATAAGAAGAGTTTGTAAACAAACAAACAAAAATCATTTTGAACGTTTTATCCGTTTGACGGCACGATGAGCGTCTTTCCCGTCAGTCACATAGAGGAGACAGAGCAACACGAG
>JBBPBX010042735.1:0-13419 GCA_038048925.1 Garcialebias charrua | reverse complement strand
ACATTTGAAGCACTATGGAAGATACAGTGATACAGGGATCAATTGGCTAAAGGACTTAAAAGAAAACGTCACTTGGGAGCATATTTCCATTGTATTCTTGGTTCATTTGTCACAGTTGACAGGAGTACTTAGATTTCCAAGGCTTGCTGCACCTCAAAGCTGGTCCTCGTCCTCCCACATTCAAATGCTGATGCAGAGAGGGTTTTTTCGGTGGTGGGCCTCAACAAAACAAAGACTAGGAATAGCTTGGCACTAGATGGTACCCTCTCCTCCATCATGGCTAGAAAGATGGCTGATTTGGAGCCATGCTTGAAGTGGGAGCCGTCATCTACAATCATCAAGGCCTCTAAGAAGGCCACAGGCCTGTACAATCAGTCACACAAAATATGAGACTTGAGGAATTCCAGCTGTTCCCAGCTTTTTGTGTGAAGAACACACAGTTCAAAACACTTAAAATTCAATTGTTTTCAACTCTTCTTACCATTTAGCACTAGGAATACCAGAATATTCAGATGAGTACTACACTTACCACAGTCTGTCAAATTACAGATTGAGGGATTTGCATTCAATTAGGTTTGTGTGACCCCCTGGGGCTGAAGTCTTTTGTGTGCTCAAAACATCCCCCCAGTAGCATAAACAAAACATCTCCCCCATATTCCAACAACAACATTCCTTCTGTAGGTTGAAAGTGCAGCTTTTTACAACACAGACCAAACTTTTGGAGATGTTGATGACTCTTTGCAAATGTCAACGCTAGAAACTTCAGTTTATTTTATAGATACTGTATACGTTTTATACTTTTTATACTACTATGCAAAAACTCAGGACAGTATTACACTTTTATTATTTCATTTTATGCTTATGTTCATTGGGTGTTTGGTGTTTTAGGGGTGTTTGGTGTTTCAGTGTTGGTGTAAATTTTCATACTTTTATACTATTATGAAAAAACTCAGGACAGTGTTACACTTTTTTACTATTTTACTATTTTATGCTTATGTTTATTAAATGTTTTAGTGTTTAGTGTTTAGATGGTTACTGTTGCACCGAGGGACTGAGAGAAACGCAATTTCGGTCCTGTGTATGTCCTGTACATATTGCAGTTCTGACAATAAAGTTGACTTTGACTTTGACTGCCTCTAAGCGAGCAGGTCCCCGGTTCAAATCCTGGTCCGGGGGCCTTTCTGGGTGGAGTTTGCATGTTCTCTCCGTGCATGCGTGGGTTTTCTCCGGGTGCTCCGGTTTCCTCCCACAGTCCAAAAACATGCATGTTAGGCTGATTGTTAACTCTAAATTGACCCTAGGTGTGAGTGAGACAGGTCCCTCTTGTAAATGAGTCCCCGTGGCTCAACGAGTCCAGCCTGTATAAATAAAGGTTGAATGAATGAATGAACAAACTGATATGGAGAGAACACAAATTCTGTAAGAATAAAAATACTAAATATCACCTATTCCACGGTCAAGGCGGGATTGCATTGGTCACTTTTATCTGAAGGCGGCGGGATTGTACAGGTGGTCCCCGACTTACGAGGACATCGACTTACAGGCCTTCGGCCTGGAAACCCTGCTATGGACCGTGTCGGTTCATAAGTTTCTCCGCGGAGACACATGCGCTTTATGTGAACGGCGGTTTTGTCAGGAAGGCATCTTTGTCCTTCCTGGACGAAGGACAAATGGTAAATGGAGCTTATTTATATAGCGCTTTCCAGCCCCCTATGAGGGGCCCCAAAGCGCTTTACAATACCAACCATCCAACCATTCATACACACATTCATACACCGGTAGCGGCAGACTGCCATGCAAGGCGCCATCCAGTCCTACCGGGAGAAACTCGGGGTTAAGTGTCTTGCCCAGGGACACAACGACACATGGTGTGGGGAAACGGGATTCGAACCTCCAACCTTCCGATCGGTGGACGAGTGCCATTACCACTATGCCACGGCTGCCTATCTGCCTATCTGCAAGCTACATGCTGAGTGAAATAAAATTGAATAAAGTTGTTTCACTCCAGTTTTCATGTAAACATTCATACTTTTGAGTGTGGAAAAATGATTGTGTTATACAACAAATACAGAGCTTTATCATTCAATGGGTCTCTGACTTTGTACAGTACTGTAATAGATTTAGTATTTTTATTCTTACAGAATTTGTGTTCTCTCCATATCAGTTTGTTCATTCATTCATTCAACCTTTATTTATACAGGCTGGACTCGTTGAGCCACGGGGACTCATTTACAAGAGGGACCTGTCTCACTCACACCTAGGGTCAATTTAGAGTTAACAATCAGCCTAACATGCATGTTTTTGGACTGTGGGAGGAAACCGGAGCACCCGGAGAAAACCCACGCATGCACGGAGAGAACATGCAAACTCCACCCAGAAAGGCCCCCGGACCAGGATTTGAACCGGGGACCTGCTCGCTTAGAGGCAGTCAAAGTCAAAGTCAAAGTCAACTTTATTGTCAGAACTGCAATATGTACAGGACATACACAGGACCGAAATTGCGTTTCTCTCAGTCCCTCGGTGCAACAGTAACCATCTAAACACTAAACACTAAAACATTTAATAAACATAAGCATAAAATAGTAAAATAGTAAAAAAGTGTAACACTGTCCTGAGTTTTTTCATAATAGTATAAAAGTATGAAAATTTACACCAACACTGAAACACCAAACACCCAATGAACATAAGCATAAAATGAAATAATAAAAGTGTAATACTGTCCTGAGTTTTTGCATAGTAGTATAAAAAGTATAAAACGTATACAGTATCTATAAAATAAACTGAAGTTTCTAGCGTTGACATTTGCAAAGAGTCATCAACATCTCCAAAAGTTTGGTCTGTGTTGTAAAAAGCTGCACTTTCAACCTACAGAAGGAATGTTGTTGTTGGAATATGGGGGAGATGTTTTGTTTATGCTACTGGGGGGATGTTTTGAGCACACAAAAGACTTCAGCCCCAGGGGGTCACACACACCTAATGGAAAGCAAATTCCTCAATCTGTCATTTTACAGTCTCCCATGGGAGCTATATGTAAAATATGTACAAGTACATATGTTTGGTATTCCTAGTGTTAGGCACTGTGTATTTATATGTTTTGTTGCTGTTTTGCTGTTGATATGTACATTTTCTGCTAAACCCACTTGAAAATGAAAAATGTCTCTAACTTTTCTCTTGTCATTTTTGACTAAACCTACATCATAAAATGCTCTTCATACAATGTAACAGTTGTCAAAAAGGTGGTAAATACTAACATTTATGGAGGACTTACTGACATTATTAGAAATAAAAGCAGAAATATATAAATAGACCATTAAATGAATATATGAACTTAAAGTTTAAAGTTTAGTTTAAAACAAAGCAAACAGGAAAACACCTGTGCTTTTGTTTTAAACTAAACCTTAAACTAAACTGAGGCCGCACAGACATCTGCACGTGGATCCTGCTTTATCCTGTCTGTTGACCAATAGGAGAAGAGCTGATCCAGGAAAGGTTTCCTTTTTTATTAAATTGGTGCATTTTAAGTTATTTATTGGTTTTTATATGTTTTAGTTATTTATTCGTCCATTAATATATTTCTTTTTACTTTTTATTTCTAATTATGTCAGTTTTGGTCCTCCATACATATTCAAACATCAAATAGTCTTTCAATCTGACACAGATCTATAAAGTAGAGTGTAGGGAGTCATTTTCAGTCAATTTCTATTGTAGGATGTAGCCAACAGGATGAGGGCAGGTGAAGCTCACCAGCACAATCAAACCCTGTTGCCGCGCTGCCGCAACCCCCCCACACACACACAAAAACAAGATTCTCACTCTTTGGCTTTTTGAAAAGTTGGCAGCCCTGCAGCTGGATTGGATGGCAAAGACGAAAGTTATCAAGTAAACTCTTTAGTGTACACAATGGGCGATAAAGCAGATGACATTTTAGGGACATTAGGGTTGAGTCAGGATAAGCTTAATGAATAAACAAGTGTAAAATAAGCTTTTGACAAACACTTTATTGGCAAATACAATGTTATATACAAGCGAGCCCGTTTTAACAAAAGATGCCAAGACACAGGCGAATCAGCTGAGTCCTTCATTGCTGCAGTCTATAAGTTAGCAGAAAACTGCCAGTATGGACCACTGCAAGATGAAATGATAAGAGACAGGTTAGTGGTGTGCAGCACCAGGGCCTGTTAGAGAAACTGCAGATGGATAGTGGACTAACATTGGAAAAGGCGGTGCAACAAATAAGACAGCATGAAGATGTAGCCGGACGGTTATTGATAAAAATAGGGAACTTTAGTTTAAAAAATAAATAATCTATTTTTAATAAAATAAGTGAATTTGGTTAAAAACTTTTCTAAAAGTTACCCTTAAGGCACATAGACCCGTTGCAGATGAGGCATGAGACAAGTTCACACAGACACCAATAAATTGCACAGTAGTTTAATTAAATAAAAATCCTAAGTTTAAAATATTTACAGTTTAAAAAGGCTAAAATCCTAAATTTAAAATATTTACAGTTTAAAAAGGCAGTTAATGCTCAATTCAGAATAAAAGTGCAATACAAAATATGTTAAAAGGGAAAAACCCACACACAGTCTCTCTCAGTAGTCCAGAGTCCGCCCTGGTGAGATCCGCAGCTCCCAAAGAGACGCCACTCAATCTGACGCCTGTATGAGTGGTTGAGCTGGCATCAGTCGGCTCAGCTCGGCCTGCAGGACGCATGACGTAGCCCACGCCACGCCGTCCAGACAACGGGCGCCAAACAGTCCCAGGACCAGCCGGCAGGCGAGGGACGACCCGGATGGGGGGCAGAACCAGTCGGGACAGTCCAGACCGCAGCAAACACACGGCCACGAACAAAACAGGAGGCAGACTGTCGCCAAAGGACAAACAGCAGCAGCTACCAAACATAAATATTAGTTAAAGGGGACCACATATTCAAAATTCACTTTTTAATGGTTTTTTTACTCAACTTTGGGTATTTACTTCATAAAAAAACAGTCCTAAGGCCAAAAAAATGCACCCAGTGGTTTATTTACTCTAAGTAGATTTATTTATCTTTGATAAATACACTTCGTTTCCCACTTCCTGCGGTTTGTGACGTCACAAACCGCAGCCAACCACCTCAAACCTGAGTCCAGCCCCTCACCTAGCAACCCCTGGTGATGCTCCACCCACTTCAGTATAAAACACGTCACGGTTGCCGAGACGTTGAAACTGTGCACACACACACTCTCGCGGGGCGACAGTCTGTAACGTACAAGCACCACTGATCGATATACTTTTCAGATTAGCAACTTATTTAGTTTAAGAATACTTTTCACTTCATCAAAATCTAATCAAAACTTCAGCGTTCTAAATGTAGGTGGTTGTATTTGTTTCTTATACGATGAAGGACTGCTTTTAGCATAACTGCCAGGTTGGCCTAGAGGTAATGAATTGGACTGTCACCCGAAGGACCGGGGTTTGCTTCCCGGTCACGTCATTATTTATTTATTTTTTAAGCCTTTTGTTTCTGAGAGATTTCATGTGTACAGCACTTTGTTGCAGCTGTGGTTGTTTTAAATGGCTTTATAAATAAAGTATAATTGTTATTTTTACGTTTTAGTTCAATTTTTAGCGATCGCTCTCAACACGCAGCCGGGAGAAATAAAACGAGCAGACCGCCGGCGAAGACACCATCTGCGTGCGGGAGCTGCTCGGAGCTGCTGGCTTGAGGTCCGGGGGTCCGGTCAGAGGTTGCCTCATGCGGATAAATTAACTGGAGACACTCGGTGAACTTTGTTTGTGTGTGGACTGAAGCAGCGATCGCTCCCAAAAGCGCCGCATGCAACGAGCGGAGCTAGCACCGTCCGCTCGGAGGAGGAAAAGCTATCATTAGCCTCGGAGGTGGGCTAATGCTAAAAAAAAGAAGCTGCAAATGGCGGCGCGCTGACAGCTTTCGGTAAGTTATCTTAAGCTAGCACTAACAGTAAGTCAAATGAGTAATAAAAAAAGAGCTAATTTTAAAACAACAACATATTAGAGATACTGGCTTTTACAGAGGGCGTAGTTAATGTAAACAGATCTTTGTAGGGCGTGGCTTTCAGACCTCATTATCATAAACCGGTCGTTTTGAACGGAAGTGAAATTTGGCAGAATTCGAAAGGGGATATTTTATTATCTAAGCATTATTTTGTGTATAAAATTGAATGAAAATGGTCTGGAAAGCCCACAGATAAACCACAAAAAATTATATGACCTACATTTGGTCCCCTTTAAAATCTGAATGTGTAAGAAACAGAAAAACTGGCGCTTCACTACTCACCGTGTTCCACCTCAACAGCAGAGGGAAACCGGAAGCTTGTAATTAATGGTCGCGAGAACAGTACATCGCGACCATGCACCCGCTAGCGCGACACAGCTTAGCAACCGCCGCCGGAAGGCGGATGACGTGTGTCAACCCTGAGAGCTGGGCCCGTTTTAAACAGGAAGCCAGCCCCAGACCCACCAATCGCATCGCAGCAACTGTGGTGCATTTAATGACCGTAGGTCATGCCACAAAGAGATAAAGAAACAACAACCAGTCGTGAGAGAGACGAAGGATATGACACAGGCAAACGTAGACTTATTAAAATTCAAGAAAAGAACTTTCAAAGACAACCAAGCACGAAAACCATAGGAAACAAAGAGTCAGGGTGAAACCCAAAAAGGATACAGTAACTGTGGACGCTGTGGTTTTTTTTTTTTATTTTTTTTTATAAAAGAAACAAGTACAAAAAAAACTTACAATGTCAAACATGGCTCGAGACTTAAGGCATGCATAGCACAAAAGAGAATAAAGGCACATAAACAAAAACAAAAATGTGTCTTGGGCAGCTTACAACAGAAATTCGTTACAGATTGTTTTAGTTTTTAAAGCTTTGGCATTAGTACAGTACTTTAAAGTAGCTAAGTAAGAGGAAATATAATTAGAAAACACTATAAATCTAGGTTTTAGCAAGGAGAATTTACAACTGTGGATGTAAAATTTGGCTAAGAGTAGTATTAAATTTACAACAAAAACTTTCTTACTTGAAATATTTGGACAAAAGAAACCAAACAGTATAATTTTAGCGTCAAATGGTAGGTCAATTTCTAACTTTCTATTTACATACATGAAAATGTCTTTCCAGAACACCTGAGTATGAGAACAGTCCCAGAAGAGATGGATGATGGTCTCCTCAGAGCTGTGGCAGAGTGAACACATTGGGTCTACGTTTGGACGGTACTTGGAGATTATATAGTTTACAGGATAACATTTATGCAGAATCTTTAGGGACACTTCTCGAATCTTATTAGTTATAAAGTATTTTCTAGGTAACAACCAAACATCTTTCCAACAGATATCATTAAATAAATTATCCCAGAAGAATATAGAAGCAGGTTTACTAATACATTCTCTAATTATTAATTCTCTAATACATTTGTTATTTGTTTTTTCACTTAAAAAAGGATCAGAGTTACCAATGAATAATTCTTCAGTTAAATAGTTTGTGCTGTTTTGTACAGGATTGGAATTGGAATTGGAAATGGAATTGGATTACAGGAGTGGACGCTGTGGTAAATCACCTGTACACACCAAAGTTAACTGTTTGGCACGAGACGCAGAGTGCAGGAAACTTGGAAAGAAGGGACACTTTGCAGCTGTGTGCACATCCGGCAGAGTGGGAGCTGTCCTGGAGGATGAGGACAACAAAATGTTTTTAGGAGCAGTGTCAGCAGGACAATGCCCCAACAACTGGAAAAAAACGCTGGAAATACATGGCAAAAACATGACCTTCAAACTGGATATGGGTGCGGATGTGACCGTGATACCAGCAACCACCTACTTGAAAGACAAACATGGTCCACTTGCCAAAGCAGACAAACCCCTGTGTGGTCCCAGTGGTGAAGCCCTGAAAGTAAAAGGTCAGTTCAATGCTTTTATGAAATACAACAATAAAATTACAACACAGACGATGTATGTCATACAGAGACTGTCTACTCCTCTACTAGGCTTCCCAGCTATCTCAGCTTTACGGTTGCTGCACCCCATAGACAGTGTTAAAGAGCTGGAGGCAGACATGAAAAAACTGTACCCCCAAGTATTTACAGGGCTGGTAACAGGGCTATTAAAGGATAATACAAAATAATACTGAAAGAGGGTGCAAAGCCATATGGATTGTCACTACCACGCCGAGTCCCACTGCCTTTATATGACAACGTGAAGACAGAGCTGGAGAGAATGGAGAAAATGGGTGTGATTGAAACCATTGAAGAACCTGAAAGTTATGCACCATAACTCATGTTCCCTGAAGGAAGGGAACGAGGTGCAACATACTTGCTATGGGAATTGCGCCCCCGCGCGATTACCTGAAGGAATATACTCACGCCTTTACGGCTAGGGGCGTCACCGCCGCGCCAGAGGCCCCGCCCTCTGGGTACTTAAGCGGCTTGCGCCCCTCCATCTTTCTCCAAAGTTGCACTTCACCGAGCTTTCAGCATTGAAAAGGGCCAGCTATGTTGCACCTCGTTCCCTTCCTTCAGGGAACATGAGTTATGGTGCATAACTTTCAGTTCCCTTTCAGTTGGTCTCTCGGTGCAACATACTTGCTATGGGAACGTAATCCATTCACACCCTTGAAATGCTCAGTAAAATGCATGCTAGAGTGAACGTCTGCCCTTGACCAGCAGGCATCTCAAGGCTACTTTCTACTGTGAGTTAGAAAGGACAGCCTGAGTGACGTCACACGCAGTAACATCCAAACTGTAATGCTTTGCAAAATTATTTAATGAGCTCCAATTCGCAGCAACGCAGATGTCTGCGACTGGTACACCCTTGAATAATGACCAGGAAGTGGCCAAGCACCTAGTGGAGTGAGCATGCACTCCAGAGGGTAACTATTGACCTTTGCTACTGTATGCCCTTTTAATGGCCTCAGTCACCCAATGTGAGAGGTGTTGTTTTGAAAGAGCCCTCCCGGTAGCAGGTGCTACAAAGCAGACAAACAGTTGGTTTGTTTTCCTCCATTCGGCTGTTCTCTGCATGTAGGCGCGTAAAGCCCTCACTGGGCAGAGAGCCTTTAGCCTTTCCTTTTCCTGAGTCAGAACAGGAGCAGGTGGGAAGGAGGAGAGATCAAAGTCTAGACTCCTATGGTTCAAAGTCAAGACCTTGGGAGCGTATGCGGGATTAGGCCTTAATGAGACCTTTGACCTGTCAGGGGCGAATCTGGTACACATTGGATGTACAGACAATGCATGGAGGTCACCCACAGGTTTCGCCGAGCAAAGTGCCAGGAGTAGAGCAGTTTTATAAGATAGTAAATATATCTTAACCTTGCTCAGTGTCTCAAATGGAAGGTCACAAAGAGCCCCCAGGACCAGGCCAAGATCCCAACCAGGGGTCAGGGTCCTGCTGGGTGGATTAGTCCGAAGGACACCCTTCATAAATCTTATTATGATTGGATGTGCTCTGGGTGTCCTGTGTCCCCAGCCTTCGTGACAGGCTGAAATAGCTGATAGGAAAACTTTAATCGTTGAATAAGAGCAACCTTTTTCCAGTAAGTCCTGTAGGAAAGTCAGGAGCTGAGCCAAGTCGCATGCATAAGAAATAATATTTCTTTCTGAGCACCAGGCTTCAAAAATACGCCACTTTTGTGCATATAAAGATTGTGTTGATCCAGCACGGGCATTTTGTATGGTTAATACCACATTTTCTGGCAGGCCTGATACCATCAGCCTGTTCTTTTCAGCCAACAAGCTGAGACTTTTGGTAGTTCCTGGCCTAAGTGGCTGTAATGCCCCTTCTGGTGACACAGAGGTTGTTAACCCCTGGGGGTCAACCAGGTTGGGAAGAAGGCCTCCTTGCCGACGTGCCCCCAAGTTACCCTGCTCAGGGGTAATTGAGGGCAGATGTAACCTGTCATCCTTATTAGACAGGTTTGGAGCAGAAAGTCTATTTTCCTCCTCCAAGTTTGGAGACCTGGGGCTGAGAGGCTGCGAGTTATGTAAACGAGCAGATCTCCTAACTCCAATCCATTTTCTGGGGTGGTCCAGACTACTGGTCCTTGGCTTTAATGGAGCGTTGGTACCAGGTAAACCGACCAAGGTCTGTGTTTCACCCGTTGGGAGAATTATTTTTGAAAGCAGATTTGGATCAGCACAGAGCGGGAGGTCACGTGCTGTCTGACTACTGCTTGGGCATTGCATGTCCCTCGTTAATAACAAAGAAACGGTTGCAACGTGAGAACGTGGGGGTGTTCCTTTTGGTTTGGCAGACTTCAGATTATTTGGTGATAAAGAGCTCAGTCCCCCTCGAAAAACAGGAAGAGAGATCTGATTAAACTCTGACTTGTTTTCATCCACAGCAGGCTGAACACAGTCATCGTTGTGAAGGTGTGAAGTTTGTGGTTGCCTGAGGGTGTCTGATGTAGCCCCCCCGTCATCAGACTCTGTCAGCTTGCCTCCCTGAGGTGCGGACAAGTCACGTGTTCGTCTGGTTAGTGTATTGGCTGTCCCATCATTCACAATGGAGCGAGGGCTTGAGCACGTGACCCTCCTCACCTGTCTCCAGGAGATGCGTGGAGGGTGTTTGCAGACGCCTCTGTGTCTGCTCACTGCAGATGAATCAGAGGCACCCTGCTGGGGCTTATTAATTAGGCTAATACCCCTTGGGCCGTGAGGGAGGGGGGGAAGGCCCCCTCCCTTTATGATGGCTTGCAGGCTAGAGGGACCTGCTTTGCTGGAGATATTTGTGTGTTGTTGTTGTATTTTTTTTTTGAGAGTCAATAAAACAGAGAGGAGCTGTTTCATGAACTTTATTCGTGCTTATGTACAATGGCGTACATGATTTTATGTCACTCACAGCAGAGAAAGCATGATTTGTGCATGCTGTAAATAAACCAGCTTTTTGTACTGTGTTACAAGCAAAGTCTGGACATGAAGGGGTCATTCCCGTTACCACGAGGGCGGGTGATCCTGTAACGTGGAAACGTGGACCTGGTTCATCAGGCACGTTTTTGTTTGTTGTCCCGATTTGCCGATGGGGGCCCTGTGCTTGGTCGCCTGGCGGGGAACAAACCTGTTTTTGCTCCATGCGTGCTCGGTACGAGGTGGGCCCGGCGGGGGTCTCTGCCTGTGCTCCTCCTCGTATGCTGGCCGCTTCTGCGGTGGGGCACGCGTTGCCGAGTGGTGCAGTGACTGCGCAGGTCTGCTTCCAGCAGACTCCTTTGGGGAGGTGAAGCTTCTCCGGGGAATGTCCACCCGGAGAGCTTCAGCCTGTCTGCGTTTTTGGTTCAGCTTGGTCTGAATTCGCTCCAAAGCTTTACCAAATAATCCCGCCGGCTCTATCGAGTGGTGGAGAAAAGGCACCTTTTGTCCTTCCGGCAGATCTGTTAAAGTCATCCAGAGGTGACGGATCGCGATAACCACTTCCATCATTCCCCTACCCTGTGCAACAGCAGTTGTCCCTATCATACGAAGCACAAAGTCTGTTGCTCTGCGGGCTTCATCCAGCAATTCGGCAGCCGCCTGCTTTAGGAGTGGGCCATATCGTCTCGTTTACGATAATACCGGTGGATTTTTTGACACCGGTGAAAAAAATTATATTGCGGCATCATATGATGACGTCATTTGACTGCGTCTAACCTGCAGCACTGTCTAACCTGCCAGCACTGAAGCGTTGCAGGCACGAGCAAGCATGGAAGACCACAAGAGTGTCGCGGAACTACCTCCCGATTTAATTCCTAAAAAAGGAGCAACTTCTGTTGTTTGGAATTACTTCGGTTATAAAAAAGAAGATGTGAATCAGACGACCATATTCTGCAAGTCATGCAAGCACGTTGTTTCGGGTAAGGGAGGAAACACGTCGAATTTGTTTAGCCATTTAAAGCACAAACATCCTGCGCACTACGAAAACTTCTTCTTAATTCTAAAGAAAATGTGCTTTTTGTTTTATATCTCTCTTAACTGCACATTCTTCCTGTTTAAAAGATGTGGATAAAACTATTTCTTCAAAGATATTGTTCTACAATTGAGATTTTTATTAATGAAAAGTGCATTATAAATGGAATTCATTATTATTATTATTATTACAAACAGATCAAGAATTGTTAACATACTTGAAGTTTACAAAAAAAATTATGTTAAGGTATTCTTTTTGCACTTGGTAGCTGATTCAAACGGTCAGCCAATTTTTTTTATATATATTTATTTATTTTGCTTGTTAAATATGAATATATTTTTTGTATTCTGATGATTGTTTATGAAAAGTCATTTTGAAATTACACATTTGTTTGGTTGATTCAGTAAAAGGAGAAAATGTGAAATATCGTCTGTGATATCGTTATCGAGGTGTTTCAAAAAATATATTGTGATATCATTTGTGACTGGCCGTGGCAAAACCAGGAACAAGTCTCCCCTGGGTCATTTTGAGTTATTTACAGAATCTTAAAGTGTGGGTTCTAAGCTATCCGATGATGCCAAACACATGTCGCTCAAAAAAAAAATGAAGAAGATACAGCCATTTCAATGTTGGCAATCTGCAAATAAGATTAGGGAGAAAACAGGCTTCAAAGTTTTGGAAGAATGTCCCCATTCCAGAAGCATTACCTGGGGGTGTTAACAATTGCTGTTCATTTACATTAATTTGCGTTAACCCAACCCCCAGAACTGACTGTCAACACAGACTCTGCCTAGGAAGGTGTGCAGAATTTCAGCTTTGCTGGCAAATAGGGGTATGAATCTCTCAGTGTCTGGAGAATTGATTTGATTCCGATTTTTGGTATCACGATTCGATTCAAAATCAATTTTTCGATTCAGAAACAATTTTTGATTCAAAAATGATTTTTCTATTAAAATGGTCATAAATTTAGTTTCAGCTTTGTAACTGACAAGCTGAAAAGAATAAACAACAATGTAAACAAATGGAGCATTTATTTAAAACAATAATTTTAAACTGAGAATATTAAACAACAATGTAAACCAATGGAACATTTATTTGAAACAATAATTTTAAACTGAGAATAACAACAATGTAAACAAATGGAACATTTATTTAAAACAATAATTTTAAACTGAAAACATTAACAACAATGTAAACAAATAGAACATTTATTTAAAACAATAATTGTAGGTTCTGTACTTTATCAAAGTTTTTGAATCATTTGATATTCATACCAAAAATACAAACAAATAATACAGGAATGCATTAAATGCTGTAACTTGAATTACCAGTACTGTATTAGGTTAGCTTAGTTGCCTGGATTCCTCTAAAACAATAAAATAAAAATATAGGAACAAATAATTCATCCATCCATCATCTTTAACCACTTCTTCCTTTAAGAGTCATGGGGCTCACTGGTGTCCATGTCCAGTCATCACTGTGCGAGAGGCGTGGGACACCTGGACAGGTCTCCAGTCCATCACATA
>JBBPBX010042734.1:13395-28257 GCA_038048925.1 Garcialebias charrua | reverse complement strand
TGCGTGAATATAATCATCAGGTATATTACTTATCAAGGATCAAGGATCAAGGAGTTTTATTAACATTGCATCAATTTCCACCGATTACAACGTAAGTATGTATTGCAGGCATCCAGAAGAGAAATGAGTGCAAAAGCTGCAGCAAAACAAAGCATATTACATGTTTTATCAACACACGATATGTTTTATCAACACACGACATGTTTATTCAACACATTGATATGCTCTTAGCGCGGCCAGGCCCAATCTGTCTCCAGATGAAGGTCAAAAGCAGGAAAAACAGGCAGAAACACTGGGATTCACAGCATTGATATTAAAAAAAGATGAATCACATTTTGTCTTCAAGACACCGCGTGATTCAGTAAAAACCATATCAGAGCACATTTAGGTACAATAACAAAGGAAATACGGCAGGCAAGGAGATTGTGTCCATGATTAATTTCAGACAAACACAAAGTTCAGCAGGTGTGCAGCTGGGTGTTATCCGAA
Organism: Garcialebias charrua; assembly: GCA_038048925.1. Lineage (NCBI taxonomy): Eukaryota > Metazoa > Chordata > Actinopteri > Cyprinodontiformes > Rivulidae > Garcialebias > Garcialebias charrua. The sequence continues at coordinate 27,768 of JBBPBX010042734.1, read as the reverse complement.
GCCTCACAGAAATCTCTGGGGAGGGGGAGGGGGGGGGGCTCTTCAACTCCTCACTCTAGGAGAATGGATTCCCACAGCCCGCTTGTCAAGGACATGTGCAGAAGCCAGATAATGTTTCGTTTGTTATCCAAATAGACCACAGTGTTCTTTTCCACTGCCGCCTCCAAGTCTGTGGGTGCTGTTTCATGGCCGAAAGAAATCCAAATATGTGGTTCTGCTCTGCCCCGCTTTCATGAGCTTCCACCTGTCCCTTGATCGATCCTGGGTGGCTGCAAACAAGTCCCAAAACGGACAGCAGGTGCACGGTGGTCCACCACTGCACCAATCGTGCGATTGAGCTCATACAGCAGCTGGGATGAGGAGCCCACGACCCGGTTCAGAGAATTTTGCTGATCAGGCAGTCCCGACAGCGCTCTGATAGCCGCCGAAGCCTCCCTCAGCTTCCGATAACAAACAACTCCGGTTACGCCAAAAAACAGAGCAGTTGCTACCAATAATCCAATAATCCACAAATCCTCCACGTCTTCGACACTCAGAACGGACAGACACATGGGCTGCCACTGACCCCACGAGTCCAGCACGTATCCAGCCGCGTGTGTGTCGGAGGGACAGACAGCTTCTCCTGACACGGTCCGCTTCGTGGAAAAAATCTTATCCATTGAAGAAACAGCCCAATTGATTAATTCCATATTGGTTCGAGTGAGCGCTGAAGGGTCGCAGACGAGACGAAAAGCAAGCAGGGAGTAGGAAAAACTTAGGGAGGGAAGAGCAGAAAGATATGCGACCTGCCTTGCCGAGTGCCGGAAATGTTCGTATTTTTATCCTAAATTTCTCCTTTTGTTCGTACGAAGCGTTCGTACGAACATGCCACGTCAGATTCAACAAAGTCTTCTATCCTGAGGAAACGTGTGTAAATGCAGTGCGTAAATTTAATGAATCCCACCTGTTCTAAACAACTGCGCGTGCACGCGTAGAGGTCATTTACATAATTCCCACCCCTCAAAACACCATATAAGGCCACGTTTCCTGCCTTCTGACAGCAGGAAGTGTCCATTCATTCAAACTCAAGAAGTAAAAGGAGGAACTTCACGCGTTCGGAGATCTGCTCTCAGTCGCGCTGTGGCTACCCCCCCCCCCGCAAGTGTCGGATGGTCAAATATCTTTAATTTTAGTGTACTGTGTTACATTATAGTTTCACTTATTCAGAAGAGCCGTGGCGCACCGCTACCCCCCACCCCCCCGCAAGTGTCGGATGTGTTTTTGAACAGAAGCATTTTAAAATGTCTCGAAACTACAGTTAACTTCATATTAATATTGTAGTGCATATGTTTTGTCTCCCGTGGGTCGTACAGTATCAGAAATCAAGAATAAATGGTTTGATCTGAAAATGGCTTCAAACAAACGTCTCGCCGCAGCACGGATCAAGGAATAGTCTAAGATGGATGGAGAATACTGTAAATGCCACGCTGCAAGACGCGTGCCAACATGTTTTGCAGCACAAATGATGCGCGCACCTCCTGGTCATCGCTCAACCACATTCTGCAGGTTATATTTCGAATCAGATATAATAATCTATTGCTCCGATGGTGTTTGGCACAAGATCAGTCTTAATTCGTACTTGTTCTGCGGCGGTGTATGGGGATTTTATGTACCTGGGTGTTAATATGAGGAGCGGCTTTGATGACCAAGGGGAGCGCACGACTCATGAAGCCTGCGCGACACACCAGACAAATTAAACTTAAAATTATAATTCTAATTCAAACAGAATAACCTATTGTCAAGAATAATTATGGTGCGTGATTTTTTTAAACCCAAAATATTTTCTAAATAACGAAATATGAAGTTATTCGTGGAGAAGATCCGTCTGGATGACAGCAGACTGACGCTCCTAAATTATACGACAGGTCCGGACCACTCGTAAATTTTGTTCGTATCTGAAAAAAATCCTAGGATACGAAAACATTGTTGAATGCCGCAAATGATCCTAAATCACTCGTACGCACAGTTTAAGAACAAATCTGTGCGTACGAACGGTTCGTGAATGAGGGCCAATGTTTTATTCTGCTTTTATTGAAGGTATGTTAACGTTTTGTAACATCTGTTGGTTTGGCAATGCTACAGAGGCTCAGAAGAAATCCTTGAGAAATATAGTAACCACAGCCAGCAAACTGTTAGGGACCACTCTGCCAAGTATGGAAAAGATATACATGGACAGAGTTATGAGGAAGGCAAACAAGATTATAGCAGACGACACACATCCCCTCAGATCTTCATTTGAGTTGCTTCCTTCAGGGCGAAGGTATGGCCTTCCTTTATTCTCAAGAAACAGAACAAATTTTTCTTTCATACCACAAGCAATTAAATCATTAAATAATACTAAGGTATCATGACTTACTGAGCTGAAACATCTTTGCTGCTCTCTGACAGGTCTTTTTGTGTGTCCATCAATGATTTTACTTCTGCAGTGGCGGCTCTTAAATGGGGGGTTCCGCAGGGGTCCATCCTGGGTCCTCTCTTGTTCTCCTTATACCTGCTGCCACTCGGTGCTATTTTCCGGAAACACAATATACCTTTCCACTTCTACGCTGATGACTGTCAAATCTACTTCCCCCTAAGACAAAATGGTACAGGCTCTATTCAACCTCTGCTCGACTGCCTGGCTGACATCAGGGACTGGATGGCTTTAAATTTCTTAAGCTTCAATGATAAGAAGTCTGAAGCCATATTGTTCCTTCCCAATGACACAACCTCAAACCACTGCATTGACCTGTCTGCTCTACCCCTGTCCGAAAAACAAAAAGTCAAAAATCTGGGAGTGATAATGGATCCTTCCATGAAACTCAACAGTCATGTAAACATGATCGTCAAATCCTGTTTTTTCCAGCTGAGGCGTCTGTCTAAGCTGAAGCCCATATTATCCAAAAAGCACCTGGAGACAGTGATTCACGCATTCATTACATCTAGGCTTGATTACTGCAATTCACTTCTGTTTGGCGTCAGTCAAGCCACCATTGCACGATTACAACTGGTTCAGAACGCAGCTGCCCGATTTTTAACCAGCACACGCAAAAGAGAGCACATTACACCAGTCTTGGCCTCCCTTCACTGGCTACCGGTTCATCTTCGAATCCAATTCAAAATTCTCATGTATGTCTACAAATCGCTGAACAGTCTCGCCCCCGCCTATCTCTCGGATCTGATACACCCATATGTCCCTCCACGTGCTTTGAGGTCAGAGGATCAGGTACTCTTAATAGTTCCAGAAACTCGCCTTAAGCGCAGGGGTGACAGGGCGTTCTCTGTAGCAGGCCCAAGACTCTGGAACGAGTTACCGCTGCTCATCAAACAGGCCCCCTCCCTCTCGGTTTTCAAATCCCGGTTAAAAACTCACTACTACTCCATGCTTTCAATGCCAGCTGATTTGTATTGGATCGTTTGATTTATGATCTGCAATGTTTTTATGTTTTTCGTGTTGTACTTCATTGTCTGTGTTGCCTGTTGCGTGTTTGTTTGTCCAGCACTTTGGTGTGGACTTGTTCCTGTTTAAAGTGCTTTATAAATAAAATGGTATGGTATGGTATGGTAGGTAAAACTAATCCTGAGTGAATAGGGCTTTTGATACAATTTTTTTCCCGCTTTTCTTAATCAGTGCAAACCACCACTACTGCACTATATTGTATTGTATTTGTACTAAGTTCTGTTTGCCAGAAAGCTGAATTCTTGGTGACATCACATAAAGTATTATGTAGGGAGCTATTTTTTAGTAGCCCTGACCGGTGCTATTCATCCAAAATTTCCAATCTCCTATAGGTTTTACAATATGGTGCTAGAATGGTTTGCCAGTCCTAGACTATACGCCTACTAAATTTCAAATGCATCGGTTAAAGTAATAATAATAATAATAATTAATTCAATTTATAACGCACTTTTCATTACTGAAAATCTCAAAGTGCTACACATATATTGAATGCTACACACATTCATAAACCGGTGGCGGCAGACTACCATGCAAGGTGCTTTCCAGTCCTACCGGGAGCAACTCAGGGTTAAGTGTCTTGCCCAAGGACACAACGACACATGGTGCGGGTCCCGGGAGTCGAACCGCCAACTTTCCGATCGGGAGACGACTGCCATTACCACTACACCACGGCCGCCCCGTAGTAGTCTGAAGTAGTCTGAAGCATTGCATTTAAGATGGGCATAGCAAACTGAGCCAGTTTGCTATGACCACATTTGGGATTTTGTCAGGTATCTGTCTCCCTATATTTACACTAATTGTAAATATGTACCAAATTTTGTGAGCATTTGATCATCCCTGGCTTTGTATTAAGTGTGTGTTTTACTAAATTAGCACACTGCCACTATGACACAAATAACAAACGTCTTTGAACTAATGCTGCACCTTCAACAAGGGTTTCTGGCCACTTGGACTAAATCACAAGAAAACGCCTTCAATCCCATCTAAAGGAATGGCCCACATCTGGGTTTTTGAGCCTTCACATATTTATGCTAGTTCCAAATATGCGCCAAATTTCATGTGCTTATTGTGTTTATTTTTTGGCTTCTAAAAGACTTTCCACAACATTTTTCAAACTTCTGTATGAACAATGTTAGTTGGGTAATTTTTCAAACACAAGACTCTTTAATACCACTGTAAGTGACAGCGATAAATTCATCACTTTAGCAAATGGCCATGTTCAGGACTAGATACTGACCTATTGTACATTTTTGAGTAGCTTGGACAATTTAATGCAATGTAACCTCATATTTTTTGTTTAACCATGAAACGGGTAGCTTCAATAAAATCCCATGTCTACACCTTTGGTATTTTTGAAGAACTGTTTATAACGTTAGTGCACCATCTTGTCAAGGCACTTCGGTCCAAATCTCAAGTTGATACACTCAAATTTCAAATGCTAGTTCCAAACAAGTGCCAAGTTTTGTGATGCTCAGTTCACCACACCAGAACAGCGAAAATGGACTCCTGTCAGGATAAAAATAATAATAAGGGCTCCGCCACCTTTCGTACAGTGACCTCTACATGCCAGCTCCCAGCAAATAGATTTATCTCAAATCTTGCTTCATAAAATCAATAAATACATAAATAAGAATGTCTCTACAATACTTTGACACATACAGCAATAGTACCGGTACATTAGCTCAATAATCCTTTTGCATGTGTAAAGCCAGTTTCTGGAAATTTCACAGTAGACTGGTTTGAAATATGGTAAATGGTAAATGGAGCTTATTTATATAGCGCTTTCTTCCAGCCCCCTGTGAGGAGCCCCAAAGCGCTTTACAATACCAACCATCCACCCATTCATTCAGACATTCATACGGTAGTGGTACACTGTAAAGCCTAACAGTACATCTTAATAATCTAAATAAGTTGAAATAACTTAAACTTAAAAAAATGTTGTGGTCACTCATTTCCATCAATTAAACAAACTCAGAAATACATTTTTGATGTAATAACTCAATTGTTTTAAGTGCAGGAAAAGTTTTGTGGTATTTTAAGTAATACTAAATAATTAAAGTTTGTTCCATCGACTCATTTAAGTTAAGTTAAAATAAAAAGTGAAAGCCCGGTTGAGCATGGACTGTTTGTCTATAGTTTCTAAGGCATTCTTGAGACCTTTGCATACGCATACACACACGCACGCACACGCGCGCACACACACGCACGCACACGCGCGCACACACACACACACACAGTTACATTTAGAAATAAACAGAAATACTGTAACTTCAATATGCTATTTGAATGTTCAGATAGGTCATACCTATTTCAATGATATTTTATATTTAATAGGGAGGAAGGATGATGATAAATGTGAAGGGTGTGGAGTGAAAGAAGATGTAGAACATGTGTATTGTGAAACATATGAACAAGAAAGGGAGGGATTGTGGAGTATGGTTAGTAGGGCAGGTCGAGAATGGAGTCTTCCAGGAATATTAGGAAAAGAAAGAAACATATTGGATATTTGCAGAATAAGAAAGGCGTTATTTATTTTTCTTCAACGATTAAAGAATTTAATTGATGTAAGGTAGTGTTGCTGCACACTCATGTACAGTAGGTGGCGGTATGCACCTTTACGTTGCTTGCGATCCGTCATGATAGAACAGAAGAAGAAGAAGATTTTTGCTTGCTAGTCCTGATTCACACTCCTGCATGTAAACACTCCTTACTGGTGGTGGCGGTAATGCACCAAATGTTATTTGCCAACCGCCAAAAAACACCAAGTAGAAGAAGAAGATTAAAAAAAAAGGCATTCAATAGACCCCTTTCACGGCTCGTCATCAACCCTGAAAATATACCGGAAGTAGCCATCTTGGCGACATAGCGGTGTTAGCCTCAAAGCTATTGTAGTGGTGCGTCGCGTCTGGTCACACAAAATCAAAAAATGGTGAATTATTGTCGTGTCCATGGCTGCCACAATCGGTCAGATTGAGAGAAAAAGCCTTCTGTTTTACAGATTACCACTCGTGATCACAAATCAAGGTGAAGTAATTCAGCAATTATCAGAGGAACGTCGACGTCTGTGGCTGCCAGCCTAAACCAGAACTTGGATTGAAAAAAACTGAGCAACATCCGAATTTGCTCTGCACACTTTGTGTCAGGTAATATATTTCTTACAGTAGATTATAGTGAATTAGGGCATTACACGAATCATAAGTTTATTGAGCACGAGGACAGAGCTTCAAAACACCACCTCCCTTTCTCTGTTCAAGACAGCCCTGAAAACACATCTCTTTAGACTTATCATTAACTTTACTAAATGTATTTTATATTATATAATCCTTATGTATTTTATATTTCAATTTGTCACTGATAATGTTTGAACTGAATTGGTTTGTTAAGTGTCCTTGGGTGTCCTGAAAGGCGCTTTTAAATAAAATGATGATTATTATTATTATTACAATCCTTTAACTGTGCTGCATAAAATGTACATGGAACGTTAAATTTTTTTGTTGAGTTATTTGTTTTTTACAAATAGCATAAACAACTCAACAACTGAAAGCTTAGTTGTTTATGCTGATTATTCAAAATTCATAAGAGCACATGACACTCATGACAAGAGCACTGTCATGAGTGTCATGTCACTGTCATGACATGACACTCATGACAAGAGCACTGTCATGATAAACTACACACCTAGCTCTCAAGTTGAAAAGCAAAAAATACGTACAAACACTAAATATGTAAGAAGCACATACAATAACCTAAATTAACTGTTCTTGTGTTGTTTGACAACTGACAATCCGGTGCTATGTTGTAAATCCTGTTTTGAAATTCATATGCATATGAACACACCAATTATTTACAACTTCATTTAAGTAATTTTTATTTTATTATGTTTTTTCTTTTCTTAGGCAGACGTGCTCCATTGTACAGCAAGGATGATCCAGACTGGGTGCCTTCACTGAAGACGTGTGCTGCAGAGTGCAGTTGGTGCTGATGGTGGATGACATCTGGCAGCTGAACGCTTCAACCGACGACAAAAAAGAACTAAAAAAAACATGGCAAATAGCACATGTTAGAATCCATGTTGAACGTGTCATAGGCTGTGTTAGACAAAAATACACAATCTTGAATGGCCCTCTTCTACCTATTGATTTTCAAACATGTAGATATCCAGAAAAAGTTGCATTAATCGATATGATTGGCTTTGTGTGCTGTGCCTTGGTTAATCACCTTTGGTGGGTTATGAGTAGCTGCATGAATTGTAAAAAGAACAAGTGGATAGAAGAGTGATAGCTGATGTGAACCTTTTTTATTTTTATTTTACATTGTTCCACCTTTACTTTGAAGTTGTTTTTGCAAATATGGGGCAGACATGATTTTTCATTCACTGCACTCTTTATTTGAGCATGATGCTGGTGAAGATTCTCAGTCGTCCAGGACATGATAAAATCAAAAAAGGCGTTCAATACAGGATCAACTGGACTTTATTAGTAACAAATAAAGTCCAGTTGATCCTGTATTGAACGCCTTTTTTGATTTGAGCATGAATTACTATATCATTACTGTTTATGTATTGATTTGATGAATGTAATTTTGATTATGCTTTTTCTGTAATGGATATCACACAGACGTGAGCAAACAAGACGACTTACATATTACAACATATGTTTCACATAGTGGTGCTGATACTGTATAGCTCACGTCGATTTAGAAAACCTCTCTTTTAAACAGAATAAATGACATTATGTATCATTAACCATTTTGTTTGTGCACTTTTTGTATTGACTAGAAAATATTCTGCCAAACTCAAAGTAGTTGTAAGGTAAAAAAGGTCTATATAAAGACAACCATTCGTACTATTATCTTAAAAGATAAATGTCTGCAGAATGCACCTCAAAGTTCTTACTGTAATTAGATTCATAGAGTAGCTGTTATTTATATAATTTGTGTTGAAACACTGTACAAGAGTTGAAAATTTTGAATAACACTTGTCAGCCATCATTGTACTTCACATGTTTATTTAAAAAATATGTTTTGAGGTAGTTCTGCACAGAGCTTCTATAAAATGAACTGAAACACACATTTAGTCTGGATTAATAAGGAAAATCAAGGCATTGCTCTCTGGAACCGCTCAGATCTGGTTGATCCAGGGATCAAATGTAGCTTAAAAAACAGGGATCTAAGATCATTTTGACAAAATTTGCTTCAATCCTCAGACTGATGTGATGAGTCACATACATTTACAATAAGAATACATAGCTAGTGTGTGTTTAAAAACACACCCAAAATATATTTATATGTACACACACAAATTAAAAATTAAATATAAATCACCAAACACCAAATAATTCACAATGTCTGCGTAGGTCACAGCTGGTAAGGTCTTCTCATCTTCTGACATGTTGGACAGCTGGTATGGGTCTTCTAGCTGCCAATTATCTGTATTTTATCCAAATAACGTTCCTTTGCTGCAGGCTGAAGCTGGTCCACATACTCTCCTGCAGCTTCTGTCTTCTTCACAGAGGTTTGTTTTACAGACAACAAGGTCAAATCAGAAATAAAACCGGAGCTCCAACTTCAACTACTGTGTGTTTACAGCGCGAGTGTCTCCAACATGGCGGTGCTTCCGGTATTGCGCAATCCGTGAAAGGGGTCTATACAGGATTAACTGGACTTTATTTGTTGCAGAAAACGTTTCGACTTCTGTCCAGAAGTCTTTCAATTCTGAAGATTCAATTTATCATCAAAAAGAAGAAGAAGAAGAATCTTCATGTCGTTTTATTTGCTCTGAGCAGCAGTGAAGGCAGCGCTTTGGTTGTGCCCGAACTTTTCAGGAGAACTTGAACGCATCACATTTGAGAGTCGCTTTTTTAAAAACCAAAGAAGAAGAAGAAGAAGCAGCAGCTAGACGTCGTGTCGGGGGATAAAGAGCTCAGCTGGTAAAGACTCACTACAGACAACTTTGTCTTCTAGGTGACTTTGTTCATTTATTTACTAGTTTGTGTGAGTTGTTAATGTCAACTCACTGATTGTCAGGCTGGGTAAAGAAATCATGTAAGGCACGCTTAGACCAGATAAATGTTAGCTTTAGCTTTTAGTCTTAATTCCCACTGTAGTTGTTAATTTTAAGCTGTTTTTTTCTTTCTTTTCTTTCTTTTTTTTTACACCGAAGTTGGTGAACTAAAGTTACAATAATTTAAAAAAAAAAGTAAAGGTTAAACGAGTCGGGAGCTTCTAGGCTTTGAGTTAGCCCGCAAGCTAGCTGTGCGTTCCACGTGGTATTCTGGACCACGTTCTCGCATTATTGAGATGAACTTCAGTACATTTTGCTTCTAAACAAGTGTATTAAGCGGAGGAACAGTGTTTTTTAAACGGTATTGTCAAGTCATGTGGAATTGTAAATTGTTTTTACTAGTGCTATAAAAGTACAGTTATTGAGACATTACAGACTGTTCCATGGTCAGTATTCCACAGTTTCACCACTACCATGTCTATATAACAACTGCATGTGTTCGTTTAGTACTTTTAATTCTTTGAAGGTACATTTGTCGAAAGAACATGCTAAGAAAAATGTGGTAGCAAGAGACAGTAGTACTTTGACTCATAATCACTCATTCCATTGCCCTGTGTGTGACTTTAGGCAGCCTTTTATTGAGAGGGACATGAATAATCATCTAAGGGGACATTTAAGACAAAAGGAAACCGTGCCATGTCCATTTAAAGCTTGCAAATTTAAAACAAATGTTTATTCCACATACACCACTACCGGTGTATGAATGTCTGAATGAATGGGTGGATGGTTGGTATTGTAAAGCGCTTTGGGGCTCCTCACAGGGTGCTGGAAAGCGCTATATAAATAAGCTCCATTTACCATTTACCATTTTACTTCTGTTTTCCCATGCAGCTCTACAGTGAATTCCACAGGATCACCAATAAAAATCTGCCATTTACCTTCTTTGCTGAACTTGACAAATACACACCTCAACTGCTGAGGCTCTACAAGAAGAAGAAGACTGGATATTTTGGTGAGAAGATGGAAGCAGTGTTGATGGCATATGAGGAACAGGTACCTACCTTTATTACTCGCATTCATTACAACAAAGTTAAATGTAAAAAGGACATCCTAGCATCCTCCTATGCATACATTGTCTTTGGTTGTGCTACAGGACAAGAATAACATCAGTGCAGCTAGAACAGCAGCTCTGGCCGGCCTACCACTATTTGAAGGAGGATCCATCTGATGTATGCAAAACTTGCAAGGTATTCCTGTTCTTTTTTTCTATTAAGTCAACAAAAAAAATGTGAATGGATGCATATAGAATAATGTAGCAAACATCTTGTAAATTACCATAGCTAAATTAATTCTGATTTTATATATATCTAAAGTAAATGGACTGTACTTGTATAGCGCATTTCTATCCATCCAGGACACTCAAAGCACTTCACACTACAATCTGTGTCCTCATCATTCACACAGCACTCTATTATGTCTCTACAAAGCTAACATGTTCAATCAACTATGGAGACTAATCAGTGCCAATCACATTCATACACTGATGTGACACACATCAGAGGCATTAGGGCTGAAGTGTCTTGCCCAAGGACACAACAACTGAGACAGCTGGAAGGGTGATCGAACCGGCAACCTTCTGCTTCCAGTACGACTCTTCTAACCAACCGACCCCCCCCTCCGTGGGTGCGAGTTGTACGGATTTTTTGCAAAATTCACAGATTTTTGAGGGTTTTTATACAGGTAAACGTCCGAAGAGGTTGACATGGATGTCTCTAAGAAAACTATTTGAAAAACAAAGTTCATTTAGTTGTGAAACATGACCAGTGGGGGTCAAAAGGTCATGTCAGGGATCGTCGGTCGTTCATGCTACAACAATATTCTAAAATATTTTTACAGCACACTTATGCATGTTCTGTCTGTAGTAAGTGTAACAGTAGGTGTGTTTACATGGACATAAGTAATCAGATCAAATGGCCGATCGGATCAAAAGTGTGTCATGTAAACACCCCGTTCGGATCATTTTTTGTGTATTTGGCGTGATCCGTCCTAATTTGTGATCAGTTCGAAACAGGTGGTTTACACCGATCCGTTACCCGTTAGGTGTGCATGTAAACACTTGATCTGTTCCGTTTATCAAACTGTCCTGACTGCGCATGTGCGCTGCGCACCCCCCCCCCCCCCCCCCCCACCCCTCGTGTTTCCTTCTCCGCCTGGCTAGTGGGTAGATGCTAATGCTAACGCATGGTGGGGAAGCAAAACTGGTCGGTGAGCGATGCAACATTTCTAATGGAAACATTAAAATAGCTCAAAACTATCGAACGCCTTGACCGAACGTGTAGGAACACGGAGTTATTTAAACAAGTACATGAAAAGCTGGAAGAAGCTGGAGATCGCTGGAAGTGCTTGAAAGCTAAGTGCTACAAAGCTAAAAACAACAACGGGAGAAGTGGCTCTGACCCCACCACTTTTTCATTTTACGTGTTGATGGACGAACTGATGAGAGATCTGCCACTTCCAACACAGCAGGCAGCGGTGTGGATCTTATGAGGAGAGGAATCTGAGGAGAGGAAGCTAACCAGAGGAGCAAAGCATCCTTTCTGGTAAGTTAGACTCTTCAAACCACATTAACCCTCTGTACTGTATTACCTGGAGTAATTAGAAACAACAAATATGTTAAAATGTAATTATAATAAGAAATAAGAGTAGCTTTAGGGCAGTACAGTATACTGTATTGTAGATTATAACACTACTTCAACTAACCACATAATTAACCTAACAAATTTCAACATATCAGGGGCCCAGTTAAACTTTATTTTGTTTGTTTTTCAGATGATGAGTCCAGCTTTGAAGAGGCAGCTGGCAGCAGCACACAACAGACAGTGGCAGGTGATGGTGGCAGGTGATGGTGGCAGGTGATGGTGGCAGGTGGCAGAAGATGCAAGAGTCCCACGTCTTCTACTGAGGAATCCCAAGAAGTTCACACATGAGCTTTAGAACAACTCAAAACTGATTTGAAAATGTTTCAATTCTCCACAACCATGTTTCTTTGTCCCCTGACAGATCTGTAAATGTATTTTTTACACAGACATTAGGATTGATAGTTTATGGTACAATTAAGATGTCCTAACTTAATACAGTCAGGTGGTTTAATAAGGACTGAGTTTCTGCATGACTCACAGGATAAAAACACATTTGCTGTTCTATCAGGATACAGAAACATACATTTTGGAAGTTAACGATTATTTTGTCACCAATTTTGTTGTCCTAAATCACATGCATACATCAAAATTGTGAAAGTATGTGATGAATTGATTGAATTACAGGTTACTGTAGTTTTTAAATGACCAAAGAATGTCTTTTTTGTTGTCATCATTACAAGATGTGATCTGTGCACATCGTTTGTTTTGTACAAACGTTTTGAATGTTTAATTTTTATGTTTTTCTGATATACCTCAAATTGCACTAAGAATGAAACTTGTTTCAAACAAGCAATATCAATTGTTTACAAGAATTTGTTAAAATGTTTGGTCCATTAAAGAGCTCAGATGTTCACTAGTATTATTTGCAGTTTTTTATTGTGATAATAATTTTATACAAATGTTAACTGCATGTGAACACAAATACATGACAAGTATCTTTTTAGAAGAACTCTCCACCGTGACTTCATCAACCTGAAGGTCATCTCTACCTCCACCTGACTGAGCAAAGGTAAACATTACATGACTTGAGGAGTCAGACGAGGAGAGTTTGCGTATCCTTTGACGAGCCAGTCCAACATGCTCACAGGATCACCTGAAGAGACTGACGTCCTTCAATGTTCCTCACAGACTGCAAAAAAAGGACATGCCAATATTTAGTGTTCAACTTTTTATTTGTTTAAAGATATGGTTCAAACAAATTTTATTAAAAAAAAAAACTTTACAGCTAAGTGTCTACTGATTACTTAGCTGTAATGGTTTAATAATAAATACAACAGTAAATTTTAGCCTTACATTTTGGCAACATTTAACGATTTGTTTAAAGACATGGTTCAAACAAACATTTAAAAAAATAAAACTACAGCTAAGCATCTCTACTTTGAGATACTTCTTAGCTGTAATCGTTGTAGTAAAACTAAATGCAATATAGTAAATATTAGCCTTACTTTTGTCAACAGATGAGCCCTTTGATAGAGTCTGAGTGGCGCAGGACGTTGGCATCATGGCAGGGCACTGCCTGGCATCGTGACACTGATGCTCCAGAAACAGGAAAACAGAGGAAGAATAGTAATTAATAACAAATACAGACAGTATCACGCAGACAGGTAGAAAAGGAAAGGGCAAAAAAGTTTATTAAAGCATACAGCGTTTTTATTGTTGTACCCACAGTTATCCACGACAGCTTGGAGGACAGAGGACGTCCAGCGCTCTCATCCTGTGAATAAAAAAAACTAAAAGCACGCGCTGCTTCGCCTGTAGTTCAATCAGGGAGTGCAGTAAAAACTTCATCGCCGTCATTACAATCTTGCGCGGGTCCATTGACGCGTCCGTTTACTTTCGTCCCGGAAGCAACTTCTTCTTCTGTGGTTTTAACGGAAGTAACTTCTTCTTCGGTGTTTTTTTAAGGGGAGTGTACCACTCTGCGCATGTCAGAACATCGGATCAGAATAAAAGCCTGCTGCATGTAAACACTCGTCATGAACGGATTGTGCCCATGTAAACGGTGCTATCTAATTATGCGATCAGAACACATTTCAATCCGGTCACAAAATTTTGTCCATGTAAACACAGCTAATGAGCTCATCAGTGTTCAACTGAAATGTCTTTTTCATCTGATGGTTTGTGCGTGTCATCTGAAGGCAAATACGATTTTGAGAAGAAATAGCATTGTTTTGGATGTAAAGTTTCATTTTGCA
>JBBPBX010042733.1:0-19497 GCA_038048925.1 Garcialebias charrua | reverse complement strand
ATTAAAGCTGCAGTATGTAGCTTTTTTTATGAACATATTTCTTCACTCTGTCACTACCTCCTGACAGACTGATGTTAGCCAGGTAATCTCTGAAAAAATTTTAAAAAAAATATTGTCCCCTTGCTTCTCCAGGTGGTAAATAAGCATTTCTAAAAAGAAAAGGTGACCCGCCATTTTCCAGCCAATAAAAACAGAGTTTGTAACCAGCCAATAAAAACAGAGCTTGAATTTGAATCAGCCAATAAAAACAGAGCTTGAATTTGAAATTCAACAGACCACAAGGGGGCAGAGCCACATATGGCTCTGAGGGGGAGGGATCAGAATACTTTGCCTGTTGAAAATATTTCTAACTGCTGCAGTTCTACAGAAACTGCATACTGAACCTTTAACTTTTGGAGTCAACCTGATTTAAATTGGTTGCATCAGCCAATGGACCAAAAAATAAAATAATAAAACCAAAAATGGCTAAATCTCAGGTAATTTTAGAGATGTTGACCCAAAACCTGGTGTGGTGCTTGCTGGGACTCATTTCCATCACGTTATAAGGTTTGCACAAGGTCTTTCTTTCATGTTTGGCTATTACCTTTAGAGTCAACTCTGTCTGTTAGTAAAATATCTCATGAGTTACTGGAGGGATTTCCGTTAAACATTCAGGAACAAATAATTGGATGTAATTTCACAACTGACAACCATTTAGAATCAACCAAATTAAAGATGGTTGCAACAGCCTGCTGACATTAGAATACATATGAATTATAATTCAGTCAGTTTAATACAGGGGTCACCAACCTTTTCGAAACTGAGAGCTACTTCGTGGGTACGGGGTCATACAAAGGGCACCAGTTTGATAAACTCTTCGGAAATAACAGAGCGTAAATTGAAAAAAATGTATAATAAAACATATTTTTGAGAACATATTTTTAAGATAGACATTTTAAAATATATATAAATACAAAAAAAATAACTGAATAAAATGAAATTTTAAATGCAGCTTAGTAGTGAGTTGTGCTATTTTTAGAACAGGTCCGGGGGCACCTCAAATGGTCCTTGGGGGCACCCGGGTGCCCGCGGGCACCACATTGGTGACCCCTGGTTTAATAAATGCTTTGTGGTAACGTGTGGTGTGGTAGTAGCTGTGAGTCATTTGCAGCAAGTAATAGAGCTACATCTTGTGCAAGATCTTTGCCTACAACTAACATTACCTGTTCGTCAGTCCTGCTTGTTTATTGTTAAAGGTTCAGTATGTAATTTCTGGAACTTAGGAAAATTTTGAACAGAGACAGGTTTCTGGTCCCTCCCCCTCAGAGCCATATATGGCTCTGATGCTTGCTCTTGCCCTTGCTCTGCTGAAATTCAAATTCAAGCTCTGTTTTTATTGGCTGATTCAAATTCAAGCTCTGTTTTTATTGGCTGGTTAACGGTGGGTCACTGTGGCTTTTTAGAAATGCTTTTAGAGAAGCAAGGGGACAATAGTTTTTTTCAGAGATTACTAGTCTAAAATCAGTATGTCAGGAGGTAGTGACAGAGTGAAGAAATATGTTAAAAATATGTTGTTAGAAAAGTTACATACAGCTCCTTTAACAAGGAAGTTGTCCCTAACTTTGTTGATCTTATGAGTTCTTAATTTTTGTTATTATTTTTATGTCTATGTTTGATCACAGAACAGTAATCTCATTCACATTCAGCAAACCAAATTAAGGACCATGGGAGACCGGGCATTCTGTGTGGCTGCCCCCCGCCTATGGAACTCCCTCCCTGACTGCCTGAGAGCTCTACAGTCACTGGTTGACTTTAAAAGCGGCTTGAAGACCTTTCTTTTTAAGCAAGCCTACTCTGCCTCCTCATGATTTTATCTTTGATCTTCGTTGATATTATTATTGATTTTACTTGTTTTATCACTTGTTTTATTTGATCTTTGATTTTGTTGCACTTTGTAGCACTTTGAGATTTTTGTTAATGAAAAGTGTGTTATAAATTAAATTCATCATCATCATCATTATGTTTGTATCCAGAGAAATGTTAATGAATTTGAGTCTAGAGTTAGCAGAGGCGAATGCTAAATGCAAAGCACTAATAATGTAAAACAATATGGCATAAGAACAGCAGCCAAAACATGAGTATATGGTGATCAGATAAGTAAAAATGAAAAAAGCAGCATGAGATAATCAGCAGCATATCAGCAGCAAGTCACGTGTCACCAATAAAAGTGACATTACAGTGATTTTTCTTTTTTTCCTTACAGTGATTATCCTGGTAAGGGATTCATGAGTCTAACAGCTTCAAGGTAGAAGCTGTTCCTCAATCTAGTGGTTCTACACTTAATGCTCCTCAACCTCCTGCTTGAGCGGGGCAAAAAGTGTGTGTGCTTGGTGAGTGTGGTCCTTCATGATGCAGGTGGCCCTCTTCCTGCATCTGGAGTTTTAGATGTCTGTGGTCGTGGGGAGACTGACTGTAACAGACTTCTGCCTTCACCACTCTCTGTAAAGCTTTTCTTTCTGCAGCTGTGCATCCTCCATGCCACACGTTGATGCTGGAGCCCAGGATGCTCTCCACTGCACACCTGTAGAAGGAGGTGAGGACTGTGTTTCCCTGACCAGCTCGTCTGAGCCGCCTGAGGAAGTAGAGACTCTGATGAGCTTTCTTGATCTGCTTTTGGTGTTGTTGCCCCAGCTGAGGTTGTCATTCAGGTGTGTACCCAAGTACTTGTAGCTCCCACCACTTCTTCCGCAGATCCTCCCATGTTTGGGGGGGTGGGGTGTTTGTTCCGTCTGAAGTCCACAACCATCTTCTGTGTCTTATTCACATTGATGTGAAGGTAGTTCTTCCTGCACCAGCTGTCCAGGTGTTCCACCTCCTGCCTGTAGCTGGACTCATCATTGTCTGTTATGCATCCCACCACCGCTGTATCATCTGCAAACTTTACAATGTGACAGCCTGGATGGGTAGCTGCACAATCATACATGAGGAAAGTGAACAGGATGGGGGTTCAGCACACATCCCTGAGGGGAGACAGTGCTGTGTGCTTCCACCCAATTCTCTGAGGCTATCCCCATCTGCAAAATCACAGCTCCTACCATAACTTTAATTCAACCTTTATTTATGCAGGTTAATCCCATTGCGCCTCTGGGACTCATTTACAAGAGAGACCTGGATTTTATCAAAGAGTGACAACAGTGGACAACGACGACAACAATAGACAATCATAAAGGATGCTTACAATTTTTTTTAGCAAGTGAAAATAAAATTGTAACTAAAAGGATAAGTAAAAGTATCAGAAAAATAGCTAGATTGTAAGGTGGTGTAAAATACTTTTGTAAAAACAGGAACATATCTGCATTGGTTGTTGTCAGCAACTTAAGATATGTTTAAAGTCACTTAGAGAGGTCAAGGTCGAGAGCTTCAGATCTTTTTGCAAGATATTCCAGAAAACAGGAGCGGAGTAGGAGAAGGCCCCTTTGCCTAGTTCAGTCCTCACTGAGGGGACACTGCAGGTAATCATGTCCTAAGAGTGCATGCTGTAGCTGCACTCATAGGAGGAGATGTATGAAGGCAGCAGACCAAGGATTGATTTAAAGATGAAAATGTGCCAATGGGAGAGTCTGTGTGAAGTTAATGATGTCCAGTTAACCAGTGATGTAAGGATGGCTCCCTCTGTTGGTCTGTCTCCCTCCTTACATCCTGTCTCCCGGGTCTACATCTCAGGTGTTATGATTTTAGGTAATTATGCAGTGTATATTAGTTTGCGTTCATGTATGTATTATTGTCGGGTCATTCGTCTGTGTTCCCTGGTGTCGTGTCCTTGTGTCCATGCTTCAGTCTACAGTTCCTTGGTTTGGGAGTACGTTTCTTAGCAGTTTTTGAGTTTCTAGTATTCCAGCCACAGTTTGAGCTACAGTTCCTAGGTTTTGTGATTACTGCCACGTCAGTGTTTGATTTTGTTTTATTAAAGTGCTTTTGATTTTCTACTCGTGCCTCTGAGAGTCTACCTGTCTACACCATTGGGTTCATCCCTCCAACATGGCAGAAATGACCCGACAATTTGTGAGCCCAGCAGACAGGTGATTCGGACTTCACTCAGTGGCAGAAGATGACAGCGTCAGCTCAGAGGGAAGCGGTAGTCATTCGAGTTGGCGGGTTTCGAACATAACCCATTTGGAGCCGCCACAGACCCGGGCTGGAAGTGTTTTCGGCCCGCTTCTAGTCACGGAGCGAGCGTGGAAGAGACAGAGGAGACGGCCGCTCCGACCCGTTTACTTCCTGTACTCTTTTGCGGGCCATTTTGCTGTGGTGTGCGTCCAAGGACGATTCAGAACCAGAGGAATTCTGGTCTGATCCAGCTCCTGAAATGTGTCACCGCTGGAGGAGGCGGCGACCACCCAAGTGGATCATTTCCGGGTTCCAGCCCGTCCCTTCTCCTGTTTCTCCCACGCTGTCAGAAAAGCCGGGGAGGATTTCATCAAAGGGGGAGGGGTATATGAGCCTGTGTTTGCACCCGTGCTCCGTAACGTCTCAGGGGAGACGTACGTTAAGGGGGGTATGGGATCCACCACAACACGTCTGTAGGAAACACAAAGAAGGATCCTGCATGACACACAGCTGAGAGGAAGCTTCCTCACAAGACACCTTCACAGAAAGAAAGGTGTTCGAGCTCCCGCTCTGATGAGGAGCGGTCAGATCAAACATCGACCACAGGGGTTGCTATGGAACCCAGACCTGAAACCATTATTATTTTCCAAGAGCTTGAGAGACTACTTAATGCTGCTACCATTAACCAGGACATTCAGTATAAGCTTAACTTATACTCAATCATGGAAGACCTGATAACATCCACGCCCAACATGCTGCAGATTTCTGGTCTAAGACAGACATTAAAATTGGTTAGGACTTTGAAAAATAATAATTATTTAGACCTGTCTGACTCTCCCTTTTCTTATGCTTTTGACGAGCCATCAGTGACTACAGAGGGCGCTGACTTCACTGTTTTTACAGGAGTTATAATAATAATAATCATTTTATTTAAAAGCGCCTTTCAGGACACCCAAGGACACTTAACAAACCAATACAGTTCAAACATTATCAGTGACAAATTGAAATATAAAATACATAAAGATTATAAAATGCAAAATAATAAAAATACATTTAGTAAAGTTAATGATAAGCTAGTCTAAAGAGATGTGTTTTCAGGGCTGTCTTGAACAGAGAAAGGGAGGTGGTGTTTCGAAGGTCTGGCGGTAGAGCGTTCCAGAGGTGAGGGGCAGAGCAGGTGAAGGCCCTGCTCCCCATGGTGGAGAGGCGGGCAGAGGGTACATGGAGATGTAGTGAAGAGGAGGATCTGAGAGAGCGTGATGGGATGGAGATTTGTAGGAGGTCAGATAGATAAGGAGGGGCAAGGTTGTGGATAGATTTGAACGTGAGAAGTAGAATTTTGAAGATGATGCGTGATTTAACCGGGAGCCAGTGGAGCTGCTGCAGGACAGGAGTGATGTGGTTATAGTAGGAGGTTTGAGTGATGACACGGGCAGCTGAGTTCTGGACCATCTGTAACTTGTGGAGAGATTTGTTGGGGAGGCCATAGAGAAGGGAGTTGCAGTAATCAATACGGGAAGTCACAAGACTGTGCACCAGGATGGCTGTGGAGCGGGGTGTGAGAGAAGGACGGAGACGGTTAATATTACGGAGGTGGAAATAGGCAGACCGAGTAATATTGTTGATGTGTGAAGTGAAGGAGAGAGTGGTGTCGAGGATGACACCGAGACTCTTGACCTGAGGGGAGGGGGATAGCAGAGAGTTGTTAAGGGGGACGAGAAGATGTTCTGATTTTGAAATAGAGTTTTTGGTACCGACAAGAATGATTTCTGTTTTGTTACTGTTTAGTTGAAGGAAATTGTTAGAAAACCAGTGATTTAGCTCATTGAGACAGTTGGTGAGGATGGAGGGTGGGTGGGTGGAGTTAGGTTTTCATGACAAGTAGAGCTATGTGTCATAAGCATAGCAGTGGAAATGGACGCCGTATTTGCGGAAGATGTGACCTAGAGGAAGGAGGTAAATGATGAAGAGGAGGGGTCTGAGGACAGAGCCTTGGGGGACACCTGTGGAGACAGGGGAAGACTGGGAACAGAAGGATTTAAGCTGAATGAATTGAGTGCGGTCAGAGAGATAGGAGTTGAACCAGTCTAACAGGGTACCTGAGATGCCAATGGAGGTTAGTCTGTTCAGGAGGATAGAATGACAGACGGTGTCGAAGGCAGAACTTAGATCCAGAAGAATGAGGATGGACAGAAGACCAGAGTCAGTAGCAAGAAGAAGGTCGTTAGTAATTTTTACTAGAGCTGTTTTGGTGCTATGGTGGGGGCGAAATCCAGATTGAAACTCTTCATAAATGTTGTTGTTGGACAGGTGAGAGTGAAGTTGACTAGCAACAGTTTTTTCAAGAATCTTGGAGATGAAGGGCAGATTGGAGATCGGACGAAGATTATTGAAGTTGGTGAAGTCAAGACCTGGTTTCTTGATGATGGGGGTGATGGCAGCAGATTTGAAGGCTGTGGGAACAATGCCAGAGGTTAGGGAGGAGTGGATGATATTAGTGATGATAGGGAGCAGAGACGGGAGACAGGATTTAACAAGAACTGTGGGAAATGGGTCAAGTTGATAGGATGAGGACTTGGACTTGCTGATAATGTCAGCAATGTCATTAGTGGAGGGGAGGGAGAAGACAGAGAAAGGGAGGGAGGGAGGGGGGAGTTCAACAAGGATGCTGGGGGTAGTATTTGGTCCAAGGTGTTTATGAATTGAAATAATTTTTTCATTGAAATATGACATCAGGGAGTTGCAAAATTCTGTGGAAACCATGTGAGAGGGTAGAGAGTTAGGAGATGAGACAGAACGGTGAAGGAGAGAGAACAATGTCTTTGAATTACCAACATTGGAACTGATGATGTCAGAGAAGTAGCTGGATTTGGCTTGAGAAATACTGTTCTTGTAATGGATGAGGTGGTTTGCATGAAGTTCCTTATGAATTGTGAGACCGGATTTTTTATAGAGACGCTCTAGCCGCCGACCTTTGGTTTTCAGAGAGCAGAGTTCTGGAGTGAACCAGGGTGCAAAGTTGGAGAAGGAAACAGTCCGGGTTTTCAGAGGAGCAACAGAGTTGAGGATGTTGGTGAGGCTGGTGTTGTAAAATGTGACAAGGTCATCTGGGTTGGAGGAGGTGAAGGTGGAGAGGGTATTATTAATATGAGATAAAAGAATGTCATAGTTGATATTCTTAATATTACGGAAGGAAAGAGTGCGTTGAGGTTTTTCTGAGGAAAATTTAAGATTAACATTGAATGAAATCATCAGGTGATCCGTAAATGGAAGTTCATCAGAAGAACAGTTAAGAGGAGAAAGTCCATATCAGCAGAGTAAGTCCAAGATGTGGCCCTGTCTGTGCGTTGGAAAGTTGATGAGTTGTTGAAAGCCACAGCTGTCTAGGTAGGATGTGAAGTTTCTGGTGAGGGGGTTGTTTTCTTCATCCATATGAATGTTGAAATCTTCCAGCAGGAGAATGTTGGGTGAAAGAGCTGTTAGATGAGCCATTAAAGCAGCAAAGTCATTCATGAAGCAGTTGTTTACTTTTGGCGGGCGGTAGATACTGTAGTGGCAACAACGGTTGGT
Source organism: Garcialebias charrua (assembly GCA_038048925.1). Lineage (NCBI taxonomy): Eukaryota > Metazoa > Chordata > Actinopteri > Cyprinodontiformes > Rivulidae > Garcialebias > Garcialebias charrua. The sequence goes on along the minus strand of JBBPBX010042733.1, from coordinate 11,841 downwards.
ATGGAGCCAGAAAGCAGACACACAAGCCGTTTTCGCATTGGCCGGCCCTCAATGGCCCGGGCCGCCCCGCCCCGCCTTCTAACCCGGGTTCGGCGTGTTCGCATTTTCCTTTTTTCCCCGGGTCCGCCCTCGTTTTGGAACCATCTCCACCGTGGTTCTGATCGGGCCGGACTCCCCCGGCCCAGTTTGACGTCATTTACTGCTCACATTTGATTTGTTGTTTGCAGCAGGGGCTGGACTCGTTCTAACAACAACCTCAGCGCGAGCTTAATTTCATTAAAATTTAACTACAGAAATCCCTAAAAAAAATTAGCTGAATTAGTTTTTCTGAGTTTAATTTTTGTTAATAACTGATTACAAATCAGCTTATGTATCAGCTTATGTTAGAACGTAAATAACACGAAGCGCGCACCCATTTCCGCCTTTCAGCGACCTGAATGTCATTAAAATATAACTAATATTGTCTAACTCTTGCGCGTAGCCAGGGTTTTAAAATATAACTGATAATCTCTAACTCCTTTGCGTAGCTAGAATGTTAAGAGGGGTGATTGCTTTATAGGCAAAGTGGACTCCTGAAAAACCAATCCGCCGCTGTGGCTCAGAGAGATCGCGTTTGGCTATTACACTCTTTTATCTTGACCCGGTGAAGCGGGTTCGCTTCCCACCTGGTACAAGTTTTTTTACGTTTGTCTTTTATTGGAGTAAATAAAAAGGAGTTGTGTTAACCAAACAAACTCCTTTTTATTTACTCCAATAAAAGACAAACGTAAAAAAACTTGTACCAGGTGGGAAGCGAACCCGCTTCCCCGGGTCAAGATAAAAGAGTGTAATAGCCGAGCGCGATCTCTCTGAGCCACAGCGGCGGATTGGTTTTTCAGGAGTCCACTTTGCCTATAAAGCAATCACCCCTCTTAACATTCTAGCTACGCAAAGGAGTTAGAGATTATCAGTTATATTTTAAAACCCTGGCTATGCGCAAGAGTTGGAGAATATTAGTAATATTTTAATGAACTTCAGGTTGCGCTGAAAGGCGGAAATGCTCTGTATTGGTGCGCGCTTCGTGTTATTTACGTCATAACATAAGCTGATTTATAATCAGTTATTAACAAAAAATTAACTCAGAAACACCAATACAGTATATATATTCAGTTAACAAATATTTTTTAGCAACGTGTCCTCTCTTAAAACACTGTAAGCGCGCACACAAGAACACTCCACCCACGTCAAGTGAACACCCCACCCACTTCAAGAGAACACCCCACCCACTTCAAGGCTTGCTCTCCACATAATGCGTAATGAACGGGGAAGGGCCAGGGCTGGCTCTGGGCCAACCAGGGATGATCCGGACTGGGAAGGGCCGTGCAATGCGAAAACGGCTACAGTGTGTTCGAAGAAGGGGGAGGGAGGTGTGTGAACGGGAGTGACATTCCAGTTCTCGCGGTGAATTATTACGAGAACTCCTCCTTTGCCCGAGGCGCGGGATTTGGCGATGTAAACAAACCTCGTGGAGTGGACTCGTTCAGATGAAAAAAGTCATTTTGTTGTTGCCACGTTTCTGTTAAACAGATGAAATCCAGTTTTCGGTCGGATATTAGATCGTGAATAAGCTGACCTTTGCCCGTGAGGGAGCAAATGTTCAGAAGTCCAAACTTTACGGAAGAGGTGGAGGTAGTGACCGGAGCGTTAGCCGACAGAGCTAGGTTGGCTAACGTGCTGTTGCTGTTAGCGGCCCGAGCATTGCGGCGTGAAGAATGGCGAGAGTCAGACCAGATGGAAGTTATGGGATTAGCCTTGTCAGCGTTGAGTCGACGGCGCGAGCCCCGGTGAATGTATCTCCGACGAGGATAGAAGGCAATTTCCTGAAGAGGGAGCACAGGGGGTACGGCCGGTAGGAAACGAAGACGAAGGAGCTCGACGGCTGAGTAATGGAGCAAGCCAGATGCTGGGTGGTGGTGGACGACCAGCAGGAGAGTCTAAACGAGAGCAGGTAGCAGGTAAATCCAAGTAAAATCCATGTTTTTTGATGAGTAGAAATGCCCAGGCAAGGGTCGGTGAAAAAACAGCAGAAAGTACTGAATAAAACTAAAACAAGAAAAATGTACGAGGAGCAGCGGCAGCCAGTGCGCCCGCGTTCACTCCCGGAAGTAGAGAGTTACTGCTGTCTCTCCAGCATCCACAGAGGGCGCTGACGCTACGTATTTTGCAGCACCAGAGGGTGCTGCGCCAATGACTCCTACAGAGGGTGCTGAGGTCCCAGCACTGACGAGGGGTGCTGAGGTCCCAGAACTGACAGAGGGTGCTGAGGTTCCAGCACTGACAGAAGATGCTGTACCATCAGCATCTACGGAGGGTGCAGATGTTTCTCCAGTATCCAGAGAGGGTGTTGTAGCCACGTCTACAGGGCGAGGCAAAGCTCCGCGCTGGACCGAGCGCCGCGCCACGCGCCTGTGCTGCGCGTGGGGTGTTCACAGCAGAGCACAGCGTGAAGCAGCGTGTGGCTCCAACGTTTTCGCTCCAAATACTTGATGTCATTTGAGCAGAAGCAGGGCGGAGCGTTTAGCTACGGGGACAAATTGAGGTCGCTGATTGGTCATTTGCTGACAGCCTACTGATTTGATTGACAGGTCGGGTCTGAGAACAAGTTCATTCATTCCTCCTCATCGGAGGAGGAAGTGAATGGTGACCGCTTCAAGCGATCACTTGACTTTTGGCAAAAAAACAAAAGAAAAGTCCAGATCAGCGATGAAGAAGAGGAATTTAATTCATTTGTGTGTCACACAAAACAGTCCGCCACCAGGGCAGTTTATTGTGAGACACCGCGTGCGCGTGAGCGGTCGTAAAATTTGAGCTTGGCGCGTTCGCGCAAGCATTCAAAGGCTTGTGCAAGCGTAGCTTGCACAACGTGGCGCTACGTGGCCTCGCGCTAGCGCAGAGCTATGCCTCGCCCTTACAGAGGATGACGACGCTACGTATTCTACGGCTCCAGATGGCGCTGCCCTGTCTCCGGCTCCAGAGGACGCTGCCCTGCCTCCGGCTCCAGAGGGCGCTGCCCTGCCTCTGGCTCCAGAGAGCGCTGCACTACCTCCAGCTCCAGAGGGTGCTGCCCTGCCTCCGGCTACAGAGAGTGCTGCCTCCACGTCGATTGAGGGTCTCCACACCACCAATGCCTCCACGTCGATGGAGGGTCTCCACACCGCCAAAGCCTTCACGTCGATGGAGGGTCTCCACACTGCCGATGCTTCCACGTCGATGGAGGGCCTCCACACCGCCGACGCTTCCACCTCAATGGAAGGTCTCCATACCGCCGACGTCTCCACATCGATGGAGGGTCTCCATACTGCCGAGACCGCTACGGCAACAGAGGGTCTCCACACTGCAGAGATCTCTACGTCGATGGAGGGTCTCCACACTTTAGACGTCCCTACGCCTGATTACGTCTTATCGCGTGACGCAGCTACGTCGCATGACATCTCAACATCCAACGAGGCTCCTGATGATCGTGTTCCTGTCGACAAAGACGGTCCTGCCGACGAAGGAGTTTGTGACGACGTTGATGGATGTGTTCCTGCCGTCAAAGAGCGTATCCCTGATGACACGGTTCCTGCCGAAGAAGTCTGTGCACCTGCACCAGCCGACGACGTCCCTGCACCAGCCGCAGAAGCCTGTGCACCTGCCGCTGTAGTACCTGCCTTTGATGGATGGCCGTCCGGTTGCTCGCCTGGCAGGTTTGTGACCAGTGCTGATGTCCTGCATGTTGGACAGCCTCCCAGTCGCCCGCCTGTCAGGTTTTTGACCGGTGCTGACTAGGGTTGGGCATTGTTTGAGTTTGAGCGATTCCGGTTCCGATTCCGATTCTTCGTTTTGATTCCAATTCTTTTCGATTCTCAATTTCGATTCTTTTTGTAGGCGGGGTTAAAAAAAGACATGTCAATTCAATTCAATTTATTTATACTGTACAGCGCCAAGTCACAACAGAAGTCGTCTCAGGGCACTAAACAGAAACAATCAAATATAAAAATAAGTTAACAGAAACTTTAATATAAAAATAATAAGTTAACACTATTTATCTGAGTAGACTGCTTTGAGTTTAACTCCATGTTATAAAAGAGCTACAGTAGTTAGCCAGAGTTCTTTCAGGATGAAATAATTTGAACTTCTATTTGAATTTTAATGCTATGAACTTTTTCCTTTTTGTTAAATTTACTAAGAATTCTCACAGGGCTATTTTCAACCAGTATATAAATATCAAACTTATGAACTTCAATATGTTATGAATTTTCTTTTCGCAGGGGTACACTTTCACAAGAGAGCTTTATGTTTGAAAACCTCATGGAAACACATGTCGAGTGTCTGATGCTGCAGTCATGTTACTGATGGGCTAACCTGCTGCAGAATATCAAACAAAATTATCCTCATCTTCACTCTCAGGCCTTTCCTCAGACTGCATGCTGACCCCATCATCTCCACAGTATTCCTCTGTTGACCACAAAGAATATTACTAGGATTTAGATTTCATATTTTAAAAACAGAAAGAACAGTTGTGCATGAATGGCACTTCACCTGTTCCATCAGTTTTCTCTGTATCTGCTCCCAGACACATCATCCATCTTCTGTTTAAAGTGCAGAGCAGCTCTTCCTCATCTTATAACAAGGCGGGATTAACTTATTGGACAAGTGGTCCATGGTAGGTGGTGTGTACTTGGGTTGGTGGTTTTCATCATGTCCCTGCAAACATATAAACAAACATGTCCCTGTTACTGTAGTTGGACAGTTATTAGCTCTGTTGTTATTGTCTAACTAACCTAAACATTGGTGATTCCACATCTGAAAAGGGATGCAACCTTTTCACAACATATGCTGTAATCGTTCGGTGTCACTCCATTCAGTTGCACCGATGTATTTCTCTTGGACGCTGTGGTGAACACCTGGCTAACGTTAGCCATTTCAGGTCATTTGCCTAAGAAAAAAATATGAGCTTGACGTTAGCATCGTGTTTGTATTTGAGCTGACTTACCGCTTTAAGTGGAGTATAACTTGTTAGCTCCCTTAAAGCTGGGGTATGTAAGATTGTAATGTAGTCTGTAACTTTTCAAACAATATATATTTTAACATATTTCTTCACTCTGTCACTAGATTGATGTTAGAGAGGTAATCTCTGAAAAAACTAAAAAAAAATATTGTCCCCTTGCTTCTCCAGGTGGTAAATAAGCATTTCTAAAAAGAAAAAGTGACCCGCCATTTTCCAGCCAATAAAAACAAAGTTTGTAACCAGCCAATAAAAACCGAGCTTGAATTTGAATCAGCCAATAAAAACAGAGCTTGAATTCAAATTTCAACAGACCACAAGGGGGCAGAGCCATATATGGCTCTGAGGGGGAGGGATCAGAATGCTTTGCTTGTTGAAATTTTTTCTAAGTGCTGCTGTTCTACAGAAACTGCAGACTGAACCTTTAATGTTGGTATGAGACGTAGTTTATAGTTTTATTTAACTTAAAGCTTCAGTATGTAGCTTTTTTTATAAACATATTTCTTCACTCTGTCACTACCTCCTGACAGACTGATGTTAGCCAGGTAATCTCTGAAAAAAAAAAAAAAAAATATTGTCCCCTTGCTTCTCCAGGTGGTAAATAAGCATTTCTAAAAAGAAAAGGTGACACGCCATTTTCCAGCCAATAAAAACAGAGTTTGTAACCAGCCAATAAAAACAGAGCTTGAATTTGAATCAGCCAATAAAAACAGAGCTTGAATTTGAATTTCCACAGACCATGGGAGAGCAGAGCCATATATGGCTCTGAGGGGGAGGGATCAGAATGCTTTGCCTGTTGAAATTTTTTCTAAGTGCTGCAGTTCTACAGAAACTGCAGACTGAACCTTTAAGGAGATGAAGCAGCAAAAAGTCCGGCAGAGCGTTTTTGATGAACGGACCACTTCCGATCGACACGGACGAAGCGAGAATAATCCAGCGAAGCGCGTCAAAGACGGGCCACTATTTTACTTCTCCACCCTCCTTTGCATGATAGAAATTTTTTGCAAGTGCTGCACTGACCTGACTTCATTTTATTAAAGTTAAGCCACGCTTCAACCGCGGCTGCACACTTCCGGTGGATTCTTCTTCGTTGGTTTTCGGCGGCAAATTCTTCTTTGGCGTAGGCGGCTACTTCCGGTCGGCGGACTAGCATCGAACATATGAATCGAAAATTAATATTTTGAACGATTCCGGGAAAACCGGACATTTAGTCCCGGTTCCGAACGATTCTCAATGCGCAACCCTAGTGCTGACGCCCTGCTCGATGGACGACCTCCCGGTCGCCCGCCGGATGTGACTCTTCACGATGGACGGCCTCCTGGTCGCCCGCCTGACAGTGCTCTTCTCGATGGACGGTCTCCCGGTTACCCGCCAGACGTAACCCTGCGTGATGGACGGATCGCCCGCTTGTTGGGTTCTTGTCTGGTGCAAAAGCCCTGCGCGATGGACGGCCTCCCGGTCACCCGCCGGACGTGGCTCTGCCTGATAGGTTTTTGTCTGGTGCAGACATCCTGGCCGCTATATTTGACCGTTTAAGTCTCTAGTTTTGGTCTGTGTTTAAGCTTCCAGGATTTTTCTTCAGTTTAGTTTTTTGCATTTAGCTCTCGCAGTTTTTTCTAGTTTAGCCTTTGTGTTTGCCTAGTTCTAGTATTTGCATGTGGCTCTCGCAGTTTTTTCTAGTTCTTGCATTTAGCCTTTGTGTTTAGGATTTGTCCCAGGCCCTGTTCCTGTCGGTTTTTGGTTTGTTGTCCTTGTGTTTTGTCCCCTATCCTTGTGTTTTCTCGTGCCTGCCATCCCTTCAGTTCCTCCCTCCGCCCGCACTGGTTTTTGGGGGGTGTTCTTTGGGGACGCCTGGGGGCATCTTTGAGGGAGGGTACTATAAGGATGGCTCCCTCTGTTGGTCTGTCTCCCTCCTTACATCCTATCTCCCTGGTCTACGTCTCAGGTGTTATGATTTTAGGTAATTATGCAGTAGGGATTGGAATTGATAAGAATTTAGTAATTCCATTTCCTTTATCGATATAGTTTATCGATTCAATTCCTTATCAATTCTCATCAATTCTCATTGGGTTAGGCAATAAAATATAGTCAACCATTTGTGTACATGCAGTTTTTAATGATCTTTCACCAAAACAAAAATATAAATTGTATGAATAATGAATTCCTAATTAACAATAACACATCATCAAAAAACGTTGGAATTGGTGATATGCTTCTATACAGTTGGACGTCTCGATCCAGTCTCTGAGCTACGGAGATGGGGGGGCTGTTGCTGCACTGACATAAGCTTTCTGTCTTCTTCCTCAAAAATTTATTCTAGTGGTGTCTTTTTTTTGCTTCTTTACGGGAGGCATCTGAAATTATTGACATAACGACAACTTGTAATTCACAAGTTTCAATTTTAATCCATGCAATTTATCATCTTTCATTACAAAAAAACAAAACTTACATAGTTATCATCATCTTCATCCTCTTCTGCATCACTCTGTTCTCTCCCATCTTTAGAAAAAATTCACCATGCAAGAAATTGAAATCAGTCAATCATGAAAAACAGTGTTTTTTTAGTGTACATTTTCTAATTCAAATACCTCTGCTGTTGTTACTGCGGCTGCCTGAGTGTTTTCTGCCACCGTTGCTGCCCGAAAGGAGAAGCTAAAGGTGTGCTAGCACCAGCCTCTGAGCCAGCCAGACTCCGGCAATCCTTGTCAAATAAATGTTATTATAGGAGAGGGAGATTTATAAAATACAGGAAGCAGTACAGCAAAAAGGTAACAAGTGAAAGAAACAGGAGGAGTTTAATGTTACCTGCTGCAACATTTAAAATGGAGGTGGACGCTTTATCTCCACTTCCTTCACCACCTAACTGCGTGTTAAAGACGTTACATTTGTTCAAACTAACCGCATGCTGAGTGCTCAAATGCTTCATGTTAGAAGTATTTCCGCCCTTTATAGTAATCGACGTGTTACATGTGTTGCAAGTAGCCCTGGTCTCGTCTTTTTTAGTGAAGTGAAGCCACACGCTGGACCACTTCCACTCAACGCCATGTTGAATACCAAATACAGTGCATGTCTGTGATGTCATCACGTAAATGCGTCACCACGACGAGTCAGAAGAACTGATAAACTGAATCATTAAGACAAGCAGCCTACAATTCCATGGAATTGAACTCCAAAGAACCGGTTATTTTTTCTTTTTTTTTTTTTACATTTTTGGGCTCTAGTGGCCTTTATTTTAGAGGATGAGTGCAAAACGGGGTAGAGAGAGGGGAGAGACACTGCAGAGAAATAGCTCATCGGGTCTGGGACATGAACCCGCGACGTCTGCAGAGAGGCCCAGCCTCAGAACATGTGCCGCGCGCTTATCCCCCACACCAAAGCGGCGGCACCAAAGAACCGGTTCTTTAAAAGAACCGGTTCTCAATTCCCATCCGTATTATGCAGTGTATATTAGTTTGCGTTCATGTGTGTATCATTGTCGGGTCATTCGTCCGTGTTCCCTGGTGTCGTGTCCTTGTGTCCATGCTTCAGTCTACAGTTCCTTGGTTTGTGAGTACGTTTCTTCAGTTTTTGAGTTTCTAGTATTGCAGCCACAGTTTAAGCTACAGTTCCTAGGTTCCTAGGTTTTGTGATTAGTGTTTGATTTTGTTTTATTAAAGTGCTTTTGATTTTCTATTTGTGCCTCTGAGAGTCTGCCTATCTACACCACTGGGCTCATCCCTCCAACACCACACCGTATCGTGACAAGTGAATACAGGGTGCAGTGGTGGGTATGTATGGTAGTTACAACCAGTTATGAAACTTAGAGCATCATGATAGACAGCATCCAACATCTCCAAGGTACTTGTAGGAGTGTTCATGTAAATAATGTCACTGTAGTCAATGGAGGTAAGAAAAGTGACAGTTAAAAGGCAGTTCCTAGCATTCAGAGTTAAACGGGATCTATTTCTGAAAAGGAAATCAATTAAACTTTCAGTTTCCTTACTAGGTTAACTACGCATAATAACCGAGGCTCTGCTTAAATTATTTACAACATTTGAACTCCCCAGATTTGTGCAGACTGACCAAGGCACTACTTTTCAGTCCAAATTTTTTACACAAATTATAAAGTCGTTTGTCATAAGTCATGTTATGTCCAGTGCCTATCATCCACAGTGACAATGTGTGCTAGAAAGATGACATCAAACTCTTAAACCCATGGTGCACACATATTGTCTCCAGACTGGAAGAAACTGGGATGAAGGGCTACCTTTTCTACTACCGGTATTTGCTGCTTGTGAGACTTAGCAGGAGTCCCTTGGGTTTAGCCCTGCTGAACTTGTATTTGGGCATAGTGTCAGAGGGCCTCTAAAAGTATGACAAGAACAAATGTTGGATGCTGATCCATAACCTAAAACAAATGGTCTTGATTTTAATAATAATAATAATAAACTTTATTTGTATAGCACCTTCCTACAATGCCTTGCATTGACCAAGGTGCTTAACAGGATAAAAAGATGAATAAACTGGAACAATAAATCAATGAAAATAGAATAAGAAACAACAGCAATAAAAGAAGGCAATGGAAATAAAAAATGCTACATACTAAAATAACACAAGTAATAAAAGTTACACACTGAAAGCTTTTTTGAACAAGTGGAAATAAAAAGGCAATGGAAATAAAAAATGCTACATATTAAAATACCAAAAGTAATAAAAGTTACACACTGAAAGCTTTTTTGAACAAGTGGGTCTTCAGTCTGGTTTTGAACAGAGTCAGATCAGAGGTGGCACGCAGCTCAAGGGGGAGGCTGTTCCAGGCTTTTGGGCCGGCAACAGAAAATGACCGGTCTCCCCATTGTTTGTACCTTGAGCGAGGCACCTCCAGCAGGTGTTGACTGGCAGAGCGTAAATCTCTGCCGGGCTGATGGGCTTTCAAAAGTTCTGAGATGTACAGAGGAGCAAGTCCATTCAGAGCTTTGAAAACAAACAGGAGCAGCTTGAACTGTATCCTGAACTGAACCGGGAGCCAGTGTAGAGAGGACAGGACAGGAGTGATGTGTTCATATTTTCGTGTGTTGGTCAAAAAGCGCGCGGCAGAGTTCTGTACAAGCTGTAAACGGGAGATGGAGGATTGATTAATACCAACATACAAAGCATTACAATAATCAAGTCTGGAGGTCACAAAGGCATGGATGGCCTTCTCCAGATCACCACGGCTGAGAAATGACTTGACTTTGGAGAGCAGTCGGAGCTGGAAGAAGCTGGTCTTGACAACAGAACTGATCTGTTTATCAAACTTTAAGTTGGAGTCAAGCTGCACTCCAAGATTTCTGACCACCGGGTTGAAGTGGGGGAGGGGAAAACCAACACTGGGACTGGGAAGGATGTTGCTGGTGTCACCAGGTGCACCAAATAAAATGCATTCAGTTTTATCTGTGTTTAGGTGGAGGAAGTTTTGAGAGAGCCAGTGCTTAATGTCATTTAAGCAGTTGACAAGAGTGTTTGAACTGGGTGAGGGGTTGGGAGTGACTGGCAGATAGATTTGTAAATCGTCTGCATACATGTGAAAAGACAGGTTATGACGTGCAATGATTGATCCTAATGGCAGCATGTAAAGAGAGAAGAGGACTGGCCCTAGAATAGATCCCTGTGGTACGCCAGAGGTCAGAGGGGTTGATGAAGAGGAGGACAGATCGCCTATCATGACAGAAAAAGTTCTCCCAGACAGGTAAGATTTGAACCACTCAAGCACAGCTCCCTGGAGGCCAACCAGCTGAGACAAGCGGTTGATTAGTACCTGATGGTCGACGGTGTCAAAAGCTGCTGAGAGGTCTAACATCACCAGCAGAGCAGGGTTTTTTGCATCCAGGGACAGAAGAATGTCATTCTGTACTTTGAGCAGTGCAGATTCAGTGCTGTGACGAGCTCGAAAACCTGACTGAAATTTTTCAAACAGGTTGTTGAGCTCTAGAAAAGATTGAAGTTGAATAAAAACAATCTTTTCTAGGACCTTTGATAGAAATGACAGATGGGAAACTGGTCTGAAATTAGAGAGAGCTGTAGGATCTAGGCCTGGTTTTTTGAGAAGAGGCCTGACCACAGCATGTTTGAAAGCAGATGGCACAAAACCTGAAGATAGACAGCTGTTAATAAATGACAAAACACAAGGACCAATTACATCAAAGGATTGTTTGAACATTTTAGAGGGAATGATGTCCAGAGAACAGTTAGTTGGTTTCATCTGCTGAACCACCTTGGTGAGGTGAGGCAGTGAGACCAGGTCGAACTGGTCAAAAACAGCTGTGGTTATTGCAGACGCACATGACTGGATGGTGTTGGATGAACTGACAATGTTCTGCCTGATAGAGTCTATTTTGTTGACAAAATAGCTCTGAAAGTCATCACAGGTAGACTGTGTGGCAGTTTTCAGAACATTGACAGAAGGATTGATAACAGACTGGAGTGTGCTGAAAAGCGTCCTCAGCCAGTTGGAGCTGGTGGAGATTAAATTGGAGAGGTACTGTGATTTGGCCTGCTTCACAGCATCATGATACTCACAGAGACAGTCTCTCAGTATTCCCTGAGACACATGAAGCCGGTCGCGCTTCCATATTCGCTCTGCTTTTCTGCAACGTTGTCGAAGAGCTCGCGTTCCGTACATTGTGTCACAACCCAATTTTGTGACAATGTCCATCCATCCATCCATTTTTGTCCGCTTATCCGGGGTCGGGTCGCGGGGGTAGCAACCTAAGTAGGGAGGCCCAGACTTCCCTCTCCCCAGCCACATGGAGCAGCTCCTCTGGGGGAATCCCAAGGCGTTCCCAGGCCAGCCGAGA
>JBBPBX010042732.1:7035-23975 GCA_038048925.1 Garcialebias charrua | reverse complement strand
ACACGTTCCATGTTCCTTCCATGTCTTGATGATGGATCTAACGGAACTGAAAATTATGCACCATAACTCATGTTCCCTGAAGGAAGGGAACGAGGTGCAACATATGCTATGGGAATTGCGCCCCCGCACGATTACCTGAAGGAATACACTCACGCCTTTACGGCAAGGGCGTCAGCGTTGCGCCAGAGGCCCCACCCTCTGGGTACTTAAGCCGCTGACGCCCATCTAACTTTCTCCAAGATGCACTTCACCGAGCTTTCAGCATTGAAAAGGGCCAGATATGTTGCACCTTGTTCCCTTCCTTCAGGGAACATGAGTTATGGTGCATAACTTTCAGTTCCCTTTCAGTCATGTCTCTCGGTGCAACATATGCTATGGGAACGTAATTCATTCACGCCCTTGAAATGCTCAGTAAAATGCATGCTAGTGTGAACGTCTGCCCTTGATCAGCAGGCATCTCAAGGCTACTTTCTACTGTGTGTTAGAAAGGACAGCCTGAGTGACATCACATGCAGTAACATCCAAACTGTAATGCTTTGCAAAAGTGTTTATTGAGCTCCAGTTCACCGGATCACAAATGTCTGCAACTGGTACACCCTTGAACAGTGACCACGAAGTGGCCAAGCTCTGAGTGGAGTGAGCGTGCACTCCAGAGGATACCTGTTGACCTTTGCTACTGTACGCCCTTTTTATGGCCTCAGTCACCCAGTGTGAGAGGCACTGCTTTGATAGGGCCTTTCCGGTAGCAGGTGCTGCAAAGCATATAAACAGTTGATTTGTTTTTCTCCATTCGGCTGTTCTCGGCATGTAAGTGCTTATAGCTCTCACGGGGCAGAGAGCCTTCAGCCTTTGCTGTTTCTAAGTGAGGACAGGAGCAGGTGGAAAAGAGGAGATATCAAAGTCCAGACTTCTAGGGTTTAAAGTCAAGACCTTGGGATATATGCGGGATTAGGCCTTAAGGTGGCCTTTGACCCGTCAGGGGCGAATCTGGTACACATTGGATGTACAGACAAGGCATGGAGGTCACCCATGCGTTTCGCCGAGCAAAGGGCCAGGAGTAGAGCGGTTTTATAAGATAAAAATAATAAAATGTCACATTTTTGTCATCTGTGTATGTTCCCATACTTGACAGACGAAATTGGTCTCTGCATTTAACCCAACCACCACCAGGTGGTGCAGTGAGCAGCCGTAGTCAGCGCCCGGGGAGCTGGGGAAAATAGATGTGCACTCATAGACACCCCAAGGTGTGCCGTGGCCGGGGTTCGAACCTGGGTCCTTCGGATCCCAAGTCCGATTCCCTGCCACTACACCATCTTGATATATCTATCTTAATATCGCTCAGTGGCTCGAATGGGGGATCATAGAGAGCCCCCAAGACCAGACTAAGATCCCAACCAGGGGTCAGGATCCTGCTGGGGGGTCTCATTCTTAGCACGTCCTTCATAAATCTTATTATGATTGGATACGCGCCAGGCATCCTGTTTCCCCAGCCTTCGTGACAGGCTGAAATTGCTGATAGGAACACCTTAATTGTCGAGAAAGAATGACCTTTTTCCAGTAAGTCCTGAAGAAAAGTCAGGAGCTGAGCCAGGTCACATGAATAAGAAATAATATTTCTTTCTGTGCACCAAGCTTCAAAAATATGCCATTTCTGTGCGTAAAGAGACTGTGTTGACACAGCTCGGGCATTTTGAATGGTTTTTACCACATTTTCTGGCAGGTCTGATGCCACCAGCTTGTTCCTTTCTGCCACCAAGCTGAAATTTTCCACAGCTCCCAGCCTAAGTGGCAAGACTGCTCCTTCTGGTGACGTGGTGTGTCCCTGAAGAGGAGCAGTTGGTGGAACCAGTTCTCCTCCAAGGGCCCTAGATTCTGTGATCCCTTGAGGATCAGCCATGTTAGGGAGAGGGCCTTTTTGCAGATGTGCTGCCATACTACTCTGATCGAGAGTGTTTGAGGGCAGAGGCAATCTGTTATCATTATTAGACAAAAGTGGAGCAGAATGTCTGTTTTTCCTCTTCTTGTTGGGGGTCATGGGACTGAGGAGCTGCGAGTTTTGTAAGTGAGCAGATCTCCTGACCCCAACCCGTTTCCTGGTTGGTCTGTCTTACTGGTCTCCGGCCTTAACAGAGCGTTGGAGCCAGACAAACCGCCCGGGGTCTGTTTCACCCGGTGGGGGGATATCGTTTAAGAGCAGAACTGAACCAGCACAGTGAGAATGGTCACGTGCTGGATCACTGCTTGAACATTGCGTGTCGCCCATCAATGATAAGGGGACAGCTGCAGCGTGAGAACGTGGAGATGGTCCTTTGTGCTTGGCAGACTTTAAATTGGTTGGTGACAGAGAGCTCAGTTCTCTTCGCTTAAAAGGAAGAGGAATCTGATTCAGCCCTGGTTTGTATTCGCACGCAGCAGTTTGATCACAATCGCTTTTGTGAACGTGTGAAGCTGGTGGTAGCCTGTGGGCTTCTGCCGTGGCCCCCCCGACCCTTACTGGGAGTTGTTGAATGGGTGTCCAGGAAGGTGGGTCGTCAGATTCTGTCGGCGCGCATCCCTGGGACGCGGACATGTCACATGCTTGCTTGGTTTGTGTATTGTCCGCCCCGTAGTTCACAACGAAGCGGGAGCTGGAGCACGTGAACCCCCTTACCTGTCTCTGTGAGGAGTGTGGGGCCTGCTTGCAGATGCCTCTGTGCCTGTCCACTACAGACAGAACAGAGGCACCCTGCTCATACCTGTCAAGTTTTGGATTTAAAAATAAGGGAAATTTTCTTCCGGGTACTCCGAGCCATCCCACTACCCAACCAAAGTCCAGGACCCCTTACATTTTAAGACAGGTTTACAAGAAATCTAAAATAACTACCTATCAGCCACTTACAAACCAGTTATGTTTGTGTGTCTATCTAACATTCAAACCTATTTTGTGAAAAGGATTAGTTGCTATAATTTAAAGGGAATGGAAATGTTTGTTAAACCTAAGTTTAGAACCAGTTTAAAGGGTAGGTCTACTACAATAAGAGGAATTGATCTTTGGAATGGACTAGAGGACAATGTAAAAATGTGAAGTCCATACTAATATTTAAGAAAATTATTAAAACTATTTTATTGAAGAGTTACATTTAAGTTGATTCTAATATAACAAATTATATTAGATATTTTGATGTGACTGTATATCTCTGATGAGACTGTATTATTTTGTATTACAAATAAGTATATTTATGTTTGAATTGATTGTTTGATAAGGAGCAGATATGATAAGAAATGTTTTCTTCTTCTGCTTCCTTTCATTTTATGTTATGTTTAATTTTTCTTTTTTAAAAATTGTCATTGTTTTTAATATGAAATGAATAAAATTATACAATACAATGTGATCACAATCTGATAGGCCTACCTTTGTGCTTGACGGATTTTTCATGCAGTCGGACACTGCGGTAAAGTTAGTTTTACGTTGGAAGTTGGATATTCGAGCTCCGTGGCTTCAGGGGTGCGTTGCTCTCGTCAGTCCGCTTCATGGAGTCTGATTTCGGCAGTCTGACGGACACCGTTCCTTCCCCCATGAGACACTAAAGTCGCAGTTACAAATCTTACAAAACGCGTAATTGTGCCCCCCACCCTACTCTTCTTTTAGGAAAAGTAAATTCGCTGTCCCATTTTTCAAGATATTTACACGAAGTCTTAACTTTTTTGGCAGGGACGCATTTTCTCTCGTTTCATTCATCCATTTCTGATGTGTTTTTCCGGGTTCCGCTGCCAGCACAAACATCGCGAGAACTTCCACCGAGGCTACTGCAGGTGGCAGTTCTCGCGAGGCTAGTGACATAATTCAGAGGCACTGGAATGTTTTTTTTTTAAAGAATATTATAATATGGGAAATTTCCGGGAAAATAATAATTCAGGATGACGACGGGAAAGAGGGGTAAAATACGGTAGTTTCCCGGCCAAAACGGGAGACTTGACAGGTATGACCCTGCTGGGGCTTATTGATTAGACTAACACCCCGTGAGCCGTGAGGGAGGAGGGGGGGGATGGTCCCCTCCCTTTATGCAATCCATGGTAGGGCGGCCGTGGTGTAGTGGTAATGGCAGTCGTCTCCCGATCGGAAAGTTAGCGGTTCGACTCCCGGGACCCGCACCATGTGTCGTTGTGTCCTTGGGCAAGACACTTAACCCTGAGTTGCTCCCGGTAGGACTGGAAAGCACCTTGCATGGTAGTCTGCCGCCACCGGTTTATGAATGTGTGTAGCATTCAATATATAAGAGATAAGAGAGATAAGAGATTTATTTATTAACATTGCACCAGTTAATTAATACAACGTGATTATGTAGCACAGTCGTCCAGAGAGGGAGAGTATGCAAGCTGCAGCATTTCCAAACACATTGACATGTTCTTCTGCGCGGCCGCGCTCATCCGTCTCCGGATGAAGGTCAAACAGATATGGAAAAGGGAAAAACACAATAGGTATCATTTGTGATATTCAAAAAAAGAATCTATCAAAGATTGCCTTAAGACACTCTATGATAAAGTCCCAAAAACTCTATCAGCAATAAGCACAACCAGACAAGACATTGTTGCAGATTTGACGACATGCAAGGAGATCAAAAGAGTCTGTGAGCAGCACTTCAGATAACACAGTTCAGCAGTTGTTAACCTTGGCGCCTCCGAGCGCACTCCCAGAGACCTCTGGGGAGGGAGGGGGGGGGTCAGCAGTGTCTCTCAGCTTCACTCCAGGAGAATAGTTCCTAGCAAACGGCCTTCTTCTTTTCCAAGGTCGAGCAGAAACTAGATTAGATAGTTATTGTTTATCTTCAATCCAGGCCACAGTGTTCTTTTTGACTGCAGCCTTCCAGAGTCCAGGTGCTGTTCAGGTCCAAAATCGCCGAATCAAATGAGTTTCCGAAGCTACGAACCCCCATCCGTGCCCTGATTAATGCCGGGCGGCTGTAAACGAGTTCCAAAGCGCACCGCAGGTCCACGGTGGTCTACCGCTCCCATTGTGCGGTTCAGCTCGTACAACAGCTGGGTTGAGGAGCTCACAGCCCGGATCAGAGACTCTTGCTGATCAGGAAGTTTGGCCAGTGCGCCGATAGCTGCCGAAGTCTTCCTGATCTTCCAGTAACAGACAGCTCCGCTCACGCCAAAAAACAGAGCAGCTGCCACCAATATCCCAATAATCCACAAATCTTCCACGTCTTCGACAGACAGGACGGTCAAACACATGGGTTGCCACTGTCCCCAGGAGTCCATCATGTATCCGACAGCGTGCGTGTCAGAGGGGCAGGCCGCTTCTCCTGGCCCGGTCCGCTTCGTGGAAAAAATCTTATCTATAGATGAAACAGCCCAATTTATTAAATCCATCGCAAATTGGTTCGAGTGAGCGCTGAAGAGTCACGGACGAGACAAAAAGCAAGCAGGGAGGAGGAAAACTTAGGGAGGGTAGGAGCAAAAAGATATGCGACTTGCTTTGTCGAGAGCCGGAAGAGGTGCGTGTGTAGCACTTTGAGATTTTCAGTAATGAAAAGTGCGTTATAAATTGAATTAATTATTATTATTATTATTATTATGTCGGCTGGCAGGCCAGAGGGACTGGTTCTGCTGAAGTTATTGTGTTTTTTGTTTTTGTTTTTTGAGTCAATAAAACAGAGAGGGGTTGTTTTTTTTAGCTTTATTCGTGCTTACGTGTAACGACATATTTGACTTTATGTCACTCACAGCAGGAAAAACATGATTTGTGCATGCAACAGAGTTACCAGCTTTTTGTACCGTGCTACAAATAAAGTCTGGACATGAAAAGATCATTCCCCGTACTGCGTGGGCGGGTGATTAGGGTTGGGCATCGTTTGAATTTGAGCGATTCTGGTTCCGATTCCGATTCTTCGTTTCGATTCCGATTCTTTTCGATTCTCGATTCCGATTCTTTTTGTAGGCGGGGTTAAAAAAAGACATGTCAATTCAATTCAGTTTATTTATACTGTATAGCTCCAAGTCACAACAGAAGTTGTCTCAGGGCACTGAACAAAAAACAATCAAATATAAAAATAATAAGTTAACAGAAACTTTAATATAAAAATAATGGTAACACTATTTATCTGAGGAGACTACTTTGAGTTTAACTCCATGTTATAAAAAAGCTACAGTAGTTAGCCAGAGTTATTTCAGGATGAAATAATTTGAACTTCTGTTTGAATTTAATGCTATGAACTTTTTCCTTTTTGTTACATTTACTATGAATTTCTCACAGGGCAGATTAGAGCCAACATGGACTCACCAACATATATTATTATTATTATACATATAATATTGTCCAGTGTCTGATGCTGCAGTCATGTTACTGAACTCCCACTGATGGGCTAACCTGGTTCCACCACCAGCAGCAGGATCCTCAGACAGAACAGCTGGTGGGATGTCCTGGTATCTGCAGCCCTCTCTCTATCTGTTTCTTCATGGACATGGAGTTGTGAAATTATGTTGTGCCTCTTCCTCAGCAAAACGCTCCTCCAGTGGAGACTTTCTGGACAGACTGCAGGAAGTTCCTAAACAAACAATAGGTTTATCAGTATTATCAGTAAAAAGAGATTATTAAATCATTTTTAAGACTGAGAATGTGTACAATTATTAGCTCTGTTGTT
Organism: Garcialebias charrua; assembly: GCA_038048925.1. Lineage (NCBI taxonomy): Eukaryota > Metazoa > Chordata > Actinopteri > Cyprinodontiformes > Rivulidae > Garcialebias > Garcialebias charrua. The sequence goes on along the minus strand of JBBPBX010042732.1, from coordinate 17,349 downwards.
ATTGCCTAACTAACCTATGTTTATGTTTATGTTTAACCTATTCAATAATTCTTCAAACTGTGACATTCCCTCATAATGGAATGAAAGAGAACATAAACAGAAATTATATAATACTGAAAACTAGAGACATTTAGACATTTTAAAAGACACAGAGAACTTTAAATGGATTAAGAATGTTAATAAGTGTTGGATTTGAGTGCAATGTAAGTGCAATCCATGGTTGAATTCACATCTAAAAAGGGATGCAACCTTTTCACAACATATGCTGTAACTGTTCTGTGGCACTCTTCATTCAGTTAACACTGACGTTTTTACCTTGGACGCTGGTGAACACTGTGAAGCCATTTCAGGTCGTTTGTCTAAGAAAAAAAATACAAGCTAACGTTAGCATCGTGTTTGTATTTGAGCTGACTTACCGCTTTAAGCGGAGTATAACTTGTTAGCTGCCTTAATGTTGGTATGAGATGTAGTTTATAGTTTATTTATTTACCTGATGGAGCCGAAGAGGTAGCGATTAGCGAAAAGTTCGGCGGAGCGTTTTGCAGACGGACCACTCTGTACTTCCGGTCGGATACGAAGCGAAAATAATCCGGTGGAGCGCGTCAAAGACGGGACCCTATTTTACTTCTCAACCCTCCTTTGCATGATAGAAAATTATTGCAAGTGCTGCACTGACCTGACTGGTCATTTTATTAATTAGTAAGCTTTAGATCTCGGGTGCACACTTCCGGTTGTTTCTTCTTCGTTGGGTTTCGGTGGTGGCTACTTCCGGTCGGCTAACTAGCATCGAACATAGGAATCACAAATTAATATTTTGAACGATTCCGGGAAAACCGGACAGTTAGTCCCGGTTCCGAACGATTCTCGATTCTCGATGCCCAACCCTACGGGTGATCGTGTAAAATCAAGACGTGGACCTGGTTCATCAGGCACGCTTTTGTCTGGTGTCCCGGTTCGCCGAGAAGGCCCTGTGTCTGACCGCCTGGCGGGGGACAAACCTGTTTTTGCTCCATGCATGTTCGGTTCGAGGTGGGCCCGGCGGTTGACTCTGCCGGTGCTCGTCCTCGTACGCCGGTCGCTTTTGCGGTGGGGCACGTGTTGCTGAGCGGTGCCGAGGCTGCGCAGGTCTGCCCCCAGCTGACTCCCTGGGGGGGCGAAGGTTCTCCTGGGAATGCCCACCCGGAGAGCTTCAGCCTGTTTGCACCTCTGGTCCAGCTTGGTCTGAATTCGATCCAGAGCTTTCCCAAACAAACCCGCCGGTTCTATCGAGTGGTGGAGAAAAGGCACCTTTTGTCCCTCGGGGAGGTCAGTTAAGGTCATCCACAGATGGCGTATCGCGATGACAACCTCAGCTATGCCTCTGCCCTGAGCAACAGCAGCTGTTCCCATCATGCGGAGCACAAAGTCTGTTGCCCTGCGGGCTTCATCCAGCAAGTCAGCGGCAGCTTGTTTGTCCTTCGTTACCTGGATCTCCTGCAGTTTTTCAGCCAGGTAAGCTTGCATAAACGCGGACGCGTTCATTGCGCGCGCCGCGGGTCCCTGAGCTCTGTAACATTTCTCAAGCAGAGAAGCTGAAGCTCGACAAGCTTTGCTGGGGAGAGTTGGTTTTGTCCCGGATGACTTGGGAGCCAGGTGAGACGCCAGCGTGTCCTCAATTTGAGGCACGTTGGCTATTCCCACTTCATCCATCCCGTCCACGTCGAGAAACTGCAAAAGTGGCAACAGCATGGGAGCTCTGGGCTGAGCCCAGGTGCGAGTCAGCTCTGTGAGGAAGTCCGGGAACACGGGCATCTTTTGCCTCGTGGCGGCTTGCTGCTTTGAGTAAAAATAGTTTCCTGCCAGCCTCGGGACCTGTTGACGAGGTGGAGGTTCTGGCCATGGGATCTGCAGCGCGTCCGTTGCTCTGTGACACAAGTCGAACAGAGCAGGGATGGAAAAGTCAGTCTCTGGGAGCACAGGTACCGGGGTGCGGGAGAGATCTTCTCCCTGTTCCTTGTATTCGACATCTGCGTCCTCTGCGGAAAATTCGCCTGAGGCTGAAATCAAGATCTCGTCCTCGTTCATCATGCCTCAAGTGTCGAATTCGACTGTTAAGTCCACCATGGGAGCTAGCACATCAGGGCTGTCGCCCCATTCGACTCGTGTGCTGTCATCCAGAGCCATGTTCTCGAGCTCCGGCGTGGGAGTAAGGGGCTCGGTGGTGTCTGGGTCCGCTGGCGCCGCAGCGGCGCCCATGGCCTTGGCTACGAAGTCCGCCCGGTGCCTCCTCACCGCCTTCAGCATCTGGCTGCAATGTGGACAAGAGTCGCGCACATCCAGCGCCATTTTTGTGTGTAACATCCCCAAGCAGACGGGACAGGCTTCGTGGGTGTCCGTCGCTGCGAGGGAGAAACCGCATCGCTAGGACAGGCACGCAAGGTTGGGCTCGCTGTCCTACTGGTTTTCCTTGGAAGTCTTGTCTTTCGCTTTCCTTTCTCCGGAGGCATGTCCGAGATAAGGCGAGCAAGTCCTTCCAAAATCCTTTTCCTTTTATTTTGAGACGTCTCCTCTGTCGCGTCGCTTTCGCTGGCTAGCCCGCTACGAGTTAGCAGGGGTAGCAGTTATTCGCGCAGTTTGCGCCATCGAGCGAAGCAGTCTGCGGAGAAAGGAGAAGAAAAAACTTCGGGGTTAAGAGAAAATGTGCCGGACTAGCTTTCGCTAGCCCAGTAGTACGCAGGAATAATTCTCCGTACGCTGTAGGGAGCAAGCTCACCTCTGGTTGAGCGATGAAGCAACAGAGAAGTCCCGCGAAGAGAGGTAGTTCAGGTTTAAGCGAGGTGAAGGGCAATAAGAGAAAGTTGGATGGGCGTCAGCGGTTTAAGTTCCCAGAGGGCGGGCTCTCTGGCGCAACGCTGACGCCCTTGCCGTAAAGGCGTGAGTGTATTCCTTCAGGTAATCGCGCGGGGGCACAATTCCCATAGCATATGTTGCACCGAGAGACATGACTGAAAGGGAACTCCTCAAGATGTTCATGACCTTGGGAATCCTTTTGTCCTTATCCCTTGGAGTTTTTCCGAGTGCAGTTAAAATGCTTTAAAAAGGGTAAACATTGATGTGGTCATTTATTTGAGATTATATATTTTAGATAATTGTTATTACTCTAATAAAAACTTTGATTTGACACGAAAGTTCGTGCTCAATAAGGTACAAATCTGCGATGTTCAGTCAGGTCATATGTCTTGCATCCAGATGTTCCAGCAAACTGTTTTTTTTCCACCCGGGGAGTGTGCTGTTTGTGGGACTGCTCAGTTTGTTGGTGGCTCCTCAGAATGAAGAAGTCCATTGGATGAAGGACAAAATGTCTCTGTTTAAAATAAAAGAAATTTGATTGATTTGACTTCAACGCTGAAGAGAAGTTTAAAGTCTCCAAGTCCAAGGGAGTGAATACTTTTAATAAATTTGTATGCATTTTTGTTTTTTGTAGCACTGATAGCACCAGCAGTTAGCCGTAGCACTTCCTGCAGGGATTTTATTTATAAAAGGTTTTAATAAATGGCTGGACTGGAGATTGGAGCCAACTGCTCTAGTTGCTGACTCGACTGTTTTCTCAGGTAAGATGTTTAAAACTCCTCCCCTGAGCTCCACTTTAAATATCTGAACTACTCCTTTAACGTGATTAGTAGCTCTTTTGGACTTCTGTTTGCTGGTTCCGAGTTCCAACAGGACCCAGTTCGCCTTTCCAAACGCGCGCGGGCAGAGTGAACGTTCAGTGGGTGTGGCCTTCAGTCAGCTGGAGTAAAGGGGGTGGGGCTTCTCTGCGCGCCGCGTGTCAACAGCTGAGCTGGTACCGAGTCCTGTGAAGGATCTGTTCTGCAACAGACCGAACCTGGAGCCCGGACCTGGATCCTGCAGGTCTGTGGAGCTCTTTACCTCCTGTAGCTATCATGTGATGTGTGTGTGTGTGTGTTCCGACTGCTCATTAATCAGTGCACGAGCTACAGGTGTGCAGGTCAAATAAATCTGTGGTGGCTCGTGCGCGCACAGCCCTCCTGCAGTCACACGCTGCGTGCACGGAGCTGAAGGGTCCAGTTTGCTGGTTCCGACTCGGATCAGCCCTAAACGAACCGATGATGGTGCGGAGGCGCGTGCACAGCTGATAAACAGTGACAGGGTGATGTCTGAACGGATTTCGAGTTCCGGACTTGAAGGGGACACGGTTGTGTCTGTGTGGACCGGGTGTACCTGTTTACCTGAAAGCAGGTTCTGTTCTCCCACTGGAACTGGTTCTGTTTGCATCCTCTCCTCCCCGACAGGTCAGAACCCGTCCTGCAGCAGAACCAGAGTTCTGTTCTGTCAGTGGATCTGGTCCAGATCTGATGAAGGTGAACCTGTGTTTCTCTGAGGTCCAGTCCAGTTCAGGTGACTTCATCAGACTGACCCGGTATAGAGTTCACTTGTTTGTGGGAAATAATTTTTATAATTCTTATAGAAACGTGTTCAATTAATGAGGTTTATATCTGTCTCACTGCCTGTCTCACTGTCAGACCAGTCTGTCTCACTGTCAGACCAGTCTGTCTCACTGTCAGACCAGTCTGTCTCACTGTCAGACCAGTCTTGTCTCACTGTCAGACCAGTCTGTCTCACTGTCAGACCAGTCTGTCTCACTGTCAGACCAGTCTGTCTCACTGTCAGACCAGTCTGTCTCACTGTCAGACCAGTCTGTCTCACTGTCAGACCTGTCTGTCTCACTGTCAGACCAGTCTGTCTCACTGTCAGACCAGTCTGTCTCACTGTCAGACCAGTCTGTCTCACTGTCAGACCAGTCTGTCTCACTGTCAGACCAGTCTGTCTCACTGTCAGACCAGTCTGTCTCACTGTCAGACCAGTCTGTCTCACTGTCAGACCAGTCTGTCTCACTGTCAGACCAGTCTGTCTCACTGTCAGACCAGTCTGTCTCACTGTCAGACCAGTCTGTCTCACTGTCAGACCAGTCTGTCTCACTGTCAGACCAGTCTGTCTCACTGTCAGACCAGTCTGTCTCACTGTCAGACCAGTCTTGTCTCACTGTCAGACCAGTCTTGTCTCACTGTCAGACCAGTCTTGTCTCACTGTCAGACCAGTCTGTCTCACTGTCAGACCTGTCTGTCTCACTGTCAGACCAGTCTGTCTCACTGTCAGACCAGTCTGTCTCACTGTCAGACCAGTCTGTCTCACTGTCAGACCAGTCTGTCTCACTGTCAGACCAGTCTGTCTCACTGTCAGACCAGTCTGTCTCACTGTCAGACCAGTCTGTCTCACTGTCAGACCAGTCTGTCTCACTGTCAGACCAGTCTGTCTCACTGTCAGACCAGTCTGTCTCACTGTCAGACCAGTCTGTCTCACTGTCAGACCAGTCTGTCTCACTGTCAGACCAGTCTGTCTCACTGTCAGACCAGTCTGTCTCACTGTCAGACCAGTCTGTCTCACTGTCAGACCAGTCTGTCTCACTGTCAGACCAGTCTTGTCTCACTGTCAGACCAGTCTTGTCTCACTGTCAGACCAGTCTTGTCTCACTGTCAGACCTGTCTTGTCTCACTGTCAGACCAGTCTTGTCTCACTGTCAGACCAGTCTTGTCTCACTGTCAGACCTGTCTCGTCTCACTGTCAGACCTGTCTCGTCTCACTGTCAGACCTGTCTCGTCTCACTGTCAGACCAGTCTTGTCTCACTGTCAGACCAGTCTTGTCTCACTGTCAGACCTGTCTCGTCTCACTGTCAGACCTGTCTCGTCTCACTGTCAGACCTGTCTCGTCTCACTGTCAGACCAGTCTTGTCTCACTGTCAGACCAGTCTTGTCTCACTGTCAGACCTGTCTCGTCTCACTGTCAGACCTGTCTGTCTCACTGTCAGACCTGTCTGTCTCACTTGCCGGGTTCCCACCAAACGCTTTTCGCGCCTCCGAAGCAGCCACTTTACATTGAAAGTCTATGTGGCCGAGCATCTTGGCGCAGCGTGACGCGGCGCGTCTTCAGCAGTTCAAGCAGCGCGGCAGTGAGCGGCAGCTGTTTTCCACGCCCGCGCCGCATCCGAGCAGCGACTGTCGGAGTTCGTTCAAATGAACCTTGACCTACTTCGGCTGCTCGCCGCGTCGCAGCAACCAATCGGGAGAGCCTCTGCTATGTGATGACGCAACAACAACGGGACTGTTTTTGGACTTTTTAAACTTACCCCATCGAGCCTCCATGAAGAAACCAGCCTCCGGTAAGAAACTTGGCATTTTTACAGTTGCCGCTGTCCGCTTGAGCGTATGATCACCCAAACATAAAAAAAAAACCGTTTAAATCTCAACAAAGACTTTCGGAGCTGCAGTTCGGCTCGTAGAAAACCCACTCAAGTAGTAACGAGGCTCACGTGCAGCTGATTTTATCTGCCCGGTGTACAGAATACAAAACAAAAAAAAACGACCGGAAAAGGAGCCAGACGTTGCTCCCACTGCGCGTCTGCAGACGCGTTCGGTGTGAACACACATCTGTTGACAAGCAGCCAACACGGTGCGTTGGGAGCGTTTTGACGCATTTGGTGGGAACCCGGTTTCAGACCTGCCCCTCTGTCTCACTGTCAGAGCTGTATGTCTCACTGTCAGAGCTGTATGTCTCACTGTCAGAGCTGTCTGTCTCACTGTCAGAGCTGTATGTCTCACTGTCAGAGCTGTATGTCTCACTGTCAGAGCTGTATGTCTCACTGTCAGAGCTGTATGTCTCACTGTCACACCTGTCAGTCCCACTGATAAATCTGCCTGCTGTCAGTCCGGTCTGCTTCACTGTCGGACCTTTCTGCCTATCAGAAATACCTGTCTCACTGTCGAGGTTCAGATTATCATTTGCATCACATGTAGTACATGAGGTGGAACAAAAAATGTGTACTCAAGGTCCCAATTACACACACAAAATAGCAAAAATATAAAGTGCCGGTATAAAAAGAAACAATATATGAGGATCTAAGCTACACCAAACCATTAACAGTGCAAAAAATACGGTATTAAACAGCAGCCTGAACATGAGTCTGTGTGAGCAGATGGGTATGAATGAATACAGCAGCATGAAATGATCAGCAGCATGAAATGATCAGCAGCATGGTTAATCTGCAGCAGAGATGAAGTTGCATACCTCCAATTAAAGTGATCTTTATTTTCTTACAGTGATTATCCTGGTTAGAGATTAATGAGTCCAACAGCTTCAGGGTAGAAGCTGTTCCTCAGTGGTTCTACACTTAAAGGTTCAGTCTGCAGTTTCTGTAGAACAGCAGCACTTAGAAAAAATTTCAACAAGCAAAGCATTCTGATCCCTCCCCCTCAGAGCCATATATGGCTCTGCCCCCTTGTGGTCTGTTGAAATTTGAATTCAAGCTCTGTTTTTATTGGCTGGTTACAAACTTTGTTTTTATTGGCTGGAAAATGGCGGGTCACTTTTTCTTTTTAGAAATGCTTATTTACCACCTGGAGAAGCAAGGGGACAATATTTTTTTTAGTTTTTTCAGAGATTACCTCTCTAACATCAATCTAGTGACAGAGTGAAGAAATATGTTAAAATATATATTGTTTGAAAAGTTAGACTACATTACAATCTTACATACCCCAGCTTTAATGCTTCGCAACCTCCTGAGGGGAGTGGGACAAGTGTGTGTGTGCGTGCGTGCTGTGTGAGTGGGGTCCTTCATGATGCAGGTGGCGCTCTTCCTGCATCTGGAGGTGTAGATGTCTGTGATAGTGGGGAGACTGACTCCAACATCTTCTGTGCAGCCTTCACCACTCTCTGCAGAGCTTTCCTCTCTGCAACTGTGCAGCCTCCATGCCACACGTTGATGCTGGAGCACAGGATGCTCTCCACTGCACACCTGTAGAAGGAGGTGAGGACTGAGCTTCCCAGTCCAGCTCACCTCATTGGTCAGGCCTGTCTGCCTCATTGTTAGACCTGTTTGTCTCACTTTCAGACCTATTTGCCTGTCAGAACTATCTGTCTCACTGTCGCACCTGTTTGACTCACTGCCAGACCTGTCTGTCTGTCAAATGTCTGTCTCACTGCACTTGTAGCTGTCTGCTCAGAGCCATCTTTGCAGAGAGCATCTGTATTTGGAGCCTGTTTTCAGGTGAACCATCTGCACGAAATTTGATTTGTGGATGGAGGCTGTGTTCTGAAGATTCTTTTCAGCTGCTTCACCAGGTTCAGTAGAAGAATGTGACGAGTCGGAACAAGTCAGAACCTCTTGGTTTCAGGGATTAGCTGGATGCAGACATGGATGTTTTCATTGTAAGACATTTGTCATGTCCATCACTTGACAGCCATCAAATTAAAAACAATTATCAGGGAGCCTCACCTGCTTTCCAGACGTTAAAAATAAAACCGCATCAAACCCAGTTGACCTCCTCCTCCCTTTGGCTGCGAGCCCGATCTCTGACACAGGAACTTCAGCTGAACAGGGTTTTTACCAGAGCTCCTCTGGTTCTGGTGTGGAAACCAGCCTCTAGGCTCTCACTCCAGAACCACTTAACTGTTGGAGAGCAGCATGTCTGCATTTACAGAACCACAGTGGAAGCTTCCTGGTTCTGGTCACACTCATGCAACTGAAATAAACATTGAGCCCGTGTGAACACATTTTGTGCTCTCTTGTTGTGTGACACATCTCTGGTTCGGTCCGTTGGTCAGAACCTTGTCTCTCCAAAAGATTCTGCTCAGGATTCAGGAGCTGGTTGGATCAGGTACTCAGCACTTCGTGCACTTTTAGTTCTAATACCATGAAACCAAACCACTGTTGTGTTGGCTTGGTACCCACGGTCTTTGGATTAGTTGACCGACCCGTCAGAACCAGATATTTTTAGGCACAATTATCAGTTCTGCACAATGAACCCATGAACCAGACTGACACACCGCGCATATTTCTGTGTGTGCGTGATTTAATTTCACCTTTATTTAATCGGGCATAAACACTGAGGCAGCGGTGGAGGTGCTGGTAGAGCTGCTGGTAGAGCTGCTGGTAGAGGTGCTGGTAGAGCTGCTGCCTCTCAGCGATCGTGTTGCCCTGGTTCAAATTCTGGCCGGGGGCCTTTCTGGGTGGAGTTTGCATGTTCTCCATGTGCATGTGTGGGTTTTCTCCAGGTACTCCAGTTTCCTCCCACAGACTAAAAACATGCATGTTAGGCTGATTCGTGACTCTAAATTGTCTCTAGGTGTGAGTGAGCGAGTGAGTGGTTGTCTCTGTGTCCCTGTGATGGACTGGAGACCTGTCCAAGGTGTCCCCACCTCTCGCACAGTGACTGCTGGACATGGGCACCAGTAATGCCTGAAAAGGAAGAAGCAGGTAAAGGTAATGGATGGATAATCACTAAGAACAAGTTCTTATTTACCTGTTGTTGTGGCTGATTCACGCAGAGATTCAATTTCTTTCCTAAATTAAATTCTGTTGTGTTGTTTACAAAGACAGTGTCGTCGTCGTCGTCGTCGTCGTCGTCGTCGTCGTCGTCATTTAAAGGCAATCTGCACCAGTGAACTGATCCTCTGCAGAACAACAGGAAGTCTATAGCCGATGACCTTCTTACATCAATCTGCTGTTTTTAAACGACTCCTGTACGTTTTATATACAGGTAGTCCTCAACTTACGATGGAGTTCCGTTCCTACGTGGCGTCGTAAAGTGAATTTCGACGTAAGTCGGAACATACGTACATACAAAAAAAAGTACAGTACTGTACAGTTACCAAGCACTTAGCCTATCCTAACACAGTTTTTAAAGACGAAGGAGCAAGTTGACTCGCGCTGTCTCCCTCCTCCCTCCTTGCTAGCATGCTCCATTCACATAAAGGGACATTGCTAACTAGCTTGCTGTACGGTGGCCTACCTCCGTCCATCCATCCAATATTTGTTTACAACGTAAAACTGCCATCAGCTTCACTCCACTGGCTGCCTGTTCATTTTAGAGTTCATTTTAAGATTCTTTTATTTGTTTTTAAAAGTTTAAATGGTCTTGCTCCATCCTACCTCTCTGAGCTGCTTCACCCATACTCTCCTGCTCGGTGCCTCAGATCAGCTGATCAGCTGCTTCTGGAGGTGCCGAGGTCCAAACGGAGGCTCAGAGGAGACAGAGCTTTTTCTGTTGCTGCTCCAAAACTGTGGAACGATCTCCCTCTTCCCGTCAGACAAGCTCCTTCACTGTCCAGTTTTAAAACTCTTTTAAAAACACATTTTTACTCACTGGCTTTTAGCACAGACTGATTTTGTTCTGCACTGTTTTTATTGTTTTTATTGATCTTAATGTTTTAACAACTGTTTTATTTTTATGTGTTTAAATGTTCTTGATTTTATGTAC
>JBBPBX010042731.1:0-28258 GCA_038048925.1 Garcialebias charrua | reverse complement strand
TCTTCAAAGATTGACGTTAATGAGGACGATGAAGAGGATGGTGAAATGACCAATCCTGACTCTCTGCTAAAGAACTCATCAGACTCTGAATCAGAACGTGAAGACAGTATGAAAGACTGGAAGGAGAGCAGGGCTCCTGAATCAGAGGTAAAAACTGTCAACAAATCTTTGAGCTGCTCTGAGTGTGGTAAGCAGTATGTCAGTAACCGGACTCTTCAAAGACACATGACAAGTCATTCAGGAGTGAAGTCTTCAAGATGTCTGCTTAATAAGAAATGTGTTGGAGAGAAGAAAAATGTAGAGTCACGCAGGAAAGTCCAGGCAAGGCCAAAATCAATAAGCTGTGATGACTGTGGTAAAAGATTTACTTTCAAATCAAATTTAAGCAAACACATGAGAGTCCACACAGGAGACAAGCCATTTCCTTGTGATCTTTGTGGACATAGATTTAGTCAGAAGACAAGTTTAAACACACACTTGAGAGTCCACACAGGAGACAAGCCATTTCCTTGTGAACTTTGTGGACAAAGATTTAGTCGAAAGACACATTTAAACTCACACATGAGAGTCCATACAGGAGACAAGCCGTTTCCTTGTGATCTTTGTGGACGTAGATGTAGTCAGAAGTCAGATTTAAACAAACACATGAGAGTCCACACAGGAGACAAGCCGTTTCCTTGTGAACTTTGTGGACAAAGATTTAGTCAGAAGGCAAGTTTAAACTCACACATGAGAGTCCACACAGGAGACAAGCCATTTCCTTGTGAACGTTGTGGACAAAGATTTAGTCAGAAGACAAGTTTAAACTCGCACATGAGAGTCCACACAGGAGACAAGCCATTTCCTTGTGAACTTTGTGGACAAAATTCAGTCACAAGACAAGTTTAAACTCACATATGAGAGTCCACACTGGAGACAAGCCATTTCCTTGTGATCTTTGTGGACAAAGATTTAGTCGGACGACACATTTAAACTCACACATGACAGTCCACACTGGAGACAAGCCGTTTCCTTGTGAACTTTGTGGACAAAGATTTAGTCAGATGGCAAGTTTAAACAGACATATGAGAGTCCACACAGGAGACAAGCCGTTTCCTTGTGAAGTTTGTGGACAAAGATTTAGTCTGAAGGCAAATTTAAATAGACACATGAGAGTCCACACAGGAGACAAGCCATTTCCTTGTGAACTTTGTGGACAAAGATTTAGTCTGAAGGCAAATTTAAATAGACACATGAGAGTCCACACAGGAGACAAGCCATTTCCTTGTGAACTTTGTGGACAAAGATTTAGTCATAAGACAAGTTTAAACAGACACATGAGAGTCCACACTGGAGTGGAAACTTTCTACCAGAAAATATTAAAATAATTACTATAGGCCATGAGATGCAACTGGTGTTTTAATAACCAAATAAAATTAATTTTGATTTTGTAAAATATATTCTGTAACAATTTTTGAACAAGTTCCTAATAATGAATTCAATTTATAATGCACTTTTCATTAATGAAAATCTCAAAGTGCTACAAGGAGCAACAGAATTAAATGTCAATAAAACAAATAATAAAACAATTAAAATCAATAACAATATCAGCTAAGATCAAAAGTAGAATCATGAGGAGGTAGAGTATGCTCGGTCGAAAAGAAAGGTCTTCAAGCCGCTCTTAAAGTCAACCACAGACTGTCGGGCTCTTAGACAGTCAGGAAGAGATATCCTAATCTATGATTTGCTCCTAATTTCTCAAGGATAATTTAAAAACGAACTAATTAAACCTTAGATCATAATTTTACGGAAGCGTATTGCATTCAACCATGAAAAAAAAAAAATTTTTTGCGCTTATGTAGTAATAACGTGATACGTATGTAGTAATAACGTGATACTATGTAGTAAAAACGTGATATGTATGTAGTAATGTGATACTATGTAGTAATAACGTGATACTATGTAGTAATAATGTGATACGTATGTAGTAATAACGTGATACGTATGTAGTAATAACGTGATACTATGTAGTAAAAACGTGATACTATGTAGTAAAAACGTGATACGTATGTATAGATATAGCGTAGCCAGTATTGTAGCAGGGGCGGTTGAAATATATAGTAGACCTGCAGGCTGCCACATGCCTCAGATAGCACATTGGATAGCGGGTCTGCCTTCCACACCAACGACGCAGGTTTGAGCCTGACCTGGTGGAACTTTTTTTCCTTTTTTTTTATTGGATGAATAAAATAAAAAAGGAATTTGTGTTAACACCATAGTCTTAATATGCCTGTGGTTAACACAAATTCCTTTTTTATTTTATTTATGCTGAAAATACTTTGCATATTTCGTATGATGTAGAAACGTATTCCTCCACATGGTGGCAGTAGTAGGCTTTTTTCCTGCATTTTTTCCCGGAGATTTTTTAAGGGTGGAGGCAGCTTGTGATATTAACAAGTTGTAAGTGGCTGTTGTGTTTAAAATGAGTGTTTATGTAATTATTTTCAGTTTACATATTCAATATAAGTTTTATTTGTTCAAGGCAGTCATATTTGTTCATAACTTTATTATTAATAAGCCTGAGTTACCGGATCCAAACAAACAGCAGAACACACCCTATCAAAATAAGAGTTCCCAGATCCTGTTCCAGCAACAAATTAAGCAGAGTTAAACCAAATCAAGATGGCCACCACAGCTAATAGAGTTTAGGCCACAGGAAAATAAGTGTCCCTCAGTGAAATGTTTAGATATTTAACTAACAGTTGGTGTGGTAGTAGCTGACAGTAATCCAGAATAAATGTTCAAGTATGAACAGATCAGGTGTGACATCACTTCATCACATGAGGTCATATTTTGGTGAATTCCTTGAAGTTTTCTTGCTCTTTACTTCTGATTGTTAGGCTGATTGGTGACTCTAAATTGACCCTAGGTGTGAGTGGGAGAGTGGATGGTTGTTTGGTGTGAGTGAGACAGGTCCCTCTTGTAAATGAGTCCCCGTGACTCAACGAGGCTAGCCTGTATAAATAAAGGTTGAATGAATGAATGAAAAAAAAAAAAATTAGACGTCAGTGTCTTTGGACTGTGTCCAACTTTGGACCAAGTCTCAGGATTTCGTCTCTTTACTTTCCTTCACATTGAACCATTTGTACTTTTCAGCTGGACACACAGAAACAAGAATGAGAGCGTGTGCAGCTGGAAATCCCTCTCCAGCTGCTCCAGCTGTGAATGGACAAACAATAGTTTGTGTGTGTTCATGTTGGAGACGTGTTGCTGGAAGGACGGCCCTGTGCTCCATTTTCAGCTGTTTGCTTCATGTTGGATGAAGAGCAACATGTCTCTCCTTCAAGCTGCTTCAATACATTTAGTCAAACTTCCATCCTGGACTAGCCTGGTTGTAACCAGACCCTTGTACTTCACTTCACTTTGGACTAGGGTCTGGCATTCCTCTCATTGAAAACGATTTCTCCTGGAGATTTTTGAATGGACCAATCAGAGAACAGAAGGTGGAGTTTTGTTAGTTTAGCCTGGCGAGGTCCAGGCTATTCAGATAAATAGCTCAGAAACCACTCGGTGGATATTTTTTCTGCCACTGTTACGACCCGAAGGCACGTAGCACACAAGGACACGACACAGAAAGGATGTTTAATAAAAAATAGTTTATTTTAGGCTCTCTGGAGTCTGTGTCCTAAAAAAAAGGTGATTAAAGAAAAAAGTTGCACTTCTCAAAAAACAGCTTCTTTAATACAAAACTCAAAGTCCAGCAGGACACTCACAGCTCTTGGTTTTCATCACCCAGCAGGTCTCCACAATGGAAGGATTCAGCTTCCTCTTCTTAAATATGCAGCAGCAGGTCACAACAGAAGGATTCAGCTCCTTCTTCAAACGCACAGCAGCAGGTCTCGCGCCAGCTCCAAACGACAGCACTTCTGCTCGTCTCACGACATCCGCTTCTTCATACGGACTTCTTTACACAGCTCAAACGGCCTCCTCAAAAGGCTCCAAACGGCCACCTCAAATGGCTCCAAACGGCCTCCTCAAATGGCTCCAAACGGCCTCCTCAAAAGGCTCCAAACGGCCACATCAAATGGCTCCAAACGGCTCACAAACGGCCACCTCAAATGGCTCCAAACACTGGCTTCATGGCTCCTCTTCACACTGCTGCTTTTGCTGCTGCTGCTACAGACCTCTGTTCAGCTTCTGCTGCTGCTGCTTCATCATCAGGTTTGCTGTTTATTCATCAGACCTGAGGCTCCTTCATCCCAGACTGCTGCAGCTGCTTGGATCAGCTGCTCATTCATCTGCATTTGGTTCTGGGGCTGCTGGACCTCTGATGCTGCAGCTCTTTCTCTTGCTGCAACTCCTGCATCAGGTCTCCTTCTCCTGGATCAGCTCAGACCTCTTCTGGATCTCTCTGCTTGCTGCCACTCTCACTTGGAACCTCTTTCTGCTCTGTGGCTTGGAACCTAATATAGGGAGAGAGAGAGAGCACTGCCTCCACCTACAGCTAATGAGCACCAGCTGCAATCAATTAGGCTCATACAGCCTAAACAGCTCATGCCTCTGCTCAAAACAATATTGTGTCCTGACTAAAATAAATTATATGCCTGGGGCATGTAACACCCCCCCACATAAGAAATTACATGGGAGATGCAGCCATACTACACCAGGCTCATCACCCATGTAAATGAAACCAAAAAAAATCCTAACACCTACACCTTAACACTAACAACAAGCAAAAAAACCAACAACACATATCACACACAACTAATAGTTGCCTTCAGAATACCTGAAACCTAAAAAGGCGTCGCCGGTCAGGTTGTACATCACAAGGCCTCCTTCTAGTTGCACACTCACCAACATTCAGTTTAGTGATGTCAGACTGAAGATCAGGGTTTTTTCCAACAACCAGAGGGAAATTGTCCGCCTCTGTGCTATCAGTTCCATCACATGACAGGAATATCATTTTAGCTGCACCAACTCTGTCATCAGGCACCCTGCAGACAAAACATTGAGAGTTAACAAAAACACAATCACTGTCTACAAATTCAAACTGTTCCATCAGATCATCTCTCACAGACAGCAAACTATCACTCTCTGCTGCTGATTCAGCTAAAGGTTCCACGACATCCAGCATCACACTCACAACCTCCTGTGAACAGGATGAAAAGGTAACCAGAGGAGCAGGATGGACAGTCAGGCTTGGCTCCTCTGAAACAGTGCTCACATTGCTCACTGGGACGTCTTCTAATTCAGAAAAAAGCAAAAAACAGTCACTCAGATCAATGTCATCATCGTCATCATCATTATTTTTGCACTGCACGTCCACTAGTGGTGACACCTCTGGAGTGACCAAATCCAAATCCACAGTTAAGTCATTCTTAAGTACTTCACTTTTCTCAAGTTCTTCACTTTTCTCAAGTTCTTCACTTTTCTCAAGTTCTTCACTTTTCTCAAGTTCTTCACTTTTCTCAAGTTCTTCACTTTTCTCAAGTTCTTCACTTTTCTCAAGTTCTTCACTTTTCTCAAGTTCTTCACTTTTCTCAAGTTCTTCACTTTTCTCAAGTTCTTCACTTTTCTCAAGTTTTACAAGTTCAGGGTTCTCAAGTTTAGGTTCAGGGTTCTCAGCAACAAAAAAACTAGAGCAAAGTCCCAACTCAGCTTTTCCAGGGCTCCACGTTAGTGAACCCCACAGTGGGCGAAACCTCACCTCACCCAACGGGACATGTTCAACACCGAGCTCTAATTCTTTCTGATAAATCTTATTTTGACATTCTAATCTTCGCTGCTCCAAACTAATCTCCATCTCTCTCAGACGTTCATTCAAACGGGTCATCTCATCATCCAACTCCATTGTTGTAAGAAAAAAAACTGTTTTAAACAGCTCACTACCACAAAACGTCTGTCACATAAACTACTCAAAACACAAACGTCACGTCCTAACTACCCCTTAACGTATCATAAAGAGCCAGCTGACAGCGAACACAATTCGCACCACCAAGTCAGCTCAAAAATGCAAAAAACAGCTCCAAAAATAGCACATGTGACGAGCTCCCATTATAATTTACCAAAAAATTAGGGGGAAAAAAAATATATAGCTCATTAGTCAATTAGTCCAATCCCGGACGAGGGCCCATTATATGTTACGACCAGAAGGCACGTAGCACACAAGGACACGACACAGAAAGGATGTTTAATAAAAAATAGTTTATTTTAGGCTCTCTGGAGTCTGTGTCCTAAAAAAAAGGTGATTAAAGAAAAAAGTTGCACTTCTCAAAAAACAGCTTCTTTAATACAAAAAAACTCAAAGTCCAGCAGGACACTCACAGCTCTTGGTTTTCATCACCCAGCAGGTCTCCACAATGGAAGGATTCAGCTTCCTCTTCTTAAATATGCAGCAGCAGGTCACAACAGAAGGATTCAGCTTCTTCTTCAAACGCACAGCAGCAGGTCTCGCGCCAGCTCCAAACGACAGCACTTCTGCTCGTCTCACGACATCCGCTTCTTCATACGGACTTCTTTACACAGCTCAAACGGCCTCCTCAAAAGGCTCCAAACGGCCACCTCAAATGGCTCCAAACGGCCTCCTCAAAAGGCTCCAAACGGCCACATCAAATGGCTCCAAACACTGGCTTCATGGCTCCTCTTCACACTGCTGCTTTTGCTGCTGCTGCTACAGACCTCTGTTCAGCTTCTGCTGCTGCTGCTTCATCATCAGGTTTGCTGTTTATTCATCAGACCTGAGGCTCCTTCATCCCAGACTGCTGCAGCTGCTTGGATCAGCTGCTCATTCATCTGCATTTGGTTCTGGGGCTGCTGGACCTCTGATGCTGCAGCTCCTTCTCTTGCTGCAACTCCTGCATCAGGTCTCCTTCTCCTGGATCAGCTCAGACCTCTTCTGGATCTCTGCTTGCTGCCACTCTCACTTGGAACCTCTTTCTGCTCTGTGGCTTGGACCTAATATAGGGAGAGAGAGAGCACTACCTCCACCTACAGCTAATGAGCACCAGCTGCAATCAATTAGGCTCATACAGCCTAAACAGCTCATGCCTCTGCTCAAAACAATATTGTGTCCTGACTAAAATAAATTATATGCCTAAGGCATGTAACACCCCCCCACATAAGAAATTACATGGGAGATGCAGCCATACTACACCAGGCTCATCACCCATGTAAATGAAACCAAAAAAAATCCTAACACCTACACCTTAACACTAACAACAAGCAAAAAAACCAACAACACATATCACACACAACTAATAGTTGCCTTCAGAATACCTGAAACCTAAAAAGGTGTCGCCGGTCAGGTTGTACATCACAAGGCCTCCTTCTAGTTGCACACTCACCAACATTCAGTTTAGTGATGTCAGACTGAAGATCAGGGTTTTTTCCAACAACCAGAGGGAAATTGTCCGCCTCTGTGCTATCAGTTCCATCACATGACAGGAATATCATTTTAGCTGCACCAACTCTGTCATCAGGCACCCTGCAGACAAAACATTGAGAGTTAACAAAAACACAATCACTGTCTACAAATTCAAACTGTTCCATCAGATCATCTCTCACAGACAGCAAACTATCACTCTCTGCTGCTGATTCAGCTAAAGGTTCCACGACGTCCAGCATCACACTCACAACCTCCTGTGAACAGGATGAAAAGGTAACCAGAGGAGCAGGATGGACAGTCAGGCTTGGCTCCTCTGAAACAATGCTCACATTGCTCACTGGGACGTCTTCTAATTCAGAAAAAAGCAAAAAACAGTCACTCAGATCAATGTCATCATCGTCATCATCATTATTTTTGCACTGCACGTCCACTAGTGGTGACACCTCTGGAGTGACCAAATCCAAATCCACAGTTAAGTCATTCTTAAGTTCTTCACTTTTCTCAAGTTCTTCACTTTTCTCAAGTTCTTCACTTTTCTCAAGTTCTTCACTTTTCTCAAGTTCTTCACTTTTCTCAAGTTCTTCACTTTTCTCAAGTTCTTCACTTTTCTCAAGTTCTTCACTTTTCTCAAGTTCTTCACTTTTCTCAAGTTCTTCACTTTTCTCAAGTTTTACAAGTTCAGGGTTCTCAAGTTTAGGTTCAGGGTTCTCAGCAACAAAAAAACTAGAGCAAAGTCCCAACTCAGCTTTTCCAGGGCTCCACGTTAGTGAACCCCACAGTGGGCGAAACCTCACCTCACCCAACGGGACATGTTCAACACCGAGCTCTAATTCTTTCTGATAAATCTTATTTTGACATTCTAATCTTCGCTGCTCCAAACTAATCTCCATCTCTCTCAGACGTTCATTCAAACGGGTCATCTCATCATCCAACTCCATTGTTGTAAGAAAAAAAACTGTTTTAAACAGCTCACTACCACAAAACGTCTGTCACATAAACTACTCAAAACACAAACGTCACGTCCTAACTACCCCTTAACGTATCATAAAGAGCCAGCTGACAGCGAACACAATTCGCACCACCAAGTCAGCTCAAAAATGCAAAAAACAGCTCCAAAAATAGCACATGTGACGAGCTCCCATTATAATTTACCAAAAAATTAGGGGGAAAAAAAATATATAGCTCATTAGTCAATTAGTCCAATCCCGGACGA
This sequence comes from Garcialebias charrua, assembly GCA_038048925.1. NCBI lineage: Eukaryota > Metazoa > Chordata > Actinopteri > Cyprinodontiformes > Rivulidae > Garcialebias > Garcialebias charrua. The sequence goes on along the minus strand of JBBPBX010042731.1, from coordinate 19,682 downwards.
GGGCCCATTATATGTTACGACCAGAAGGCACGTAGCACACAAGGACACGACACAGAAAGGATGTTTAATAAAAAATAGTTTATTTTAGGCTCTCTGGAGTCTGTGTCCTAAAAAAAAGGTGATTAAAGAAAAAAGTTGCACTTCTCAAAAAACAGCTTCTTTAATACAAAAAAACTCAAAGTCCAGCAGGACACTCACAGCTCTTGGTTTTCATCACCCAGCAGGTCTCCACAATGGAAGGATTCAGCTTCCTCTTCTTAAATATGCAGTAGCAGGTCACAACAGAAGGATTCAGCTTCTTCTTCAAACGCACAGCAGCAGGTCTCGCGCCAGCTCCAAACGACAGCACTTCTGCTCGTCTCACGACATCCGCTTCTTCATACGGACTTCTTTACACAGCTCAAACGGCCTCCTCAAAAGGCTCCAAACGGCCACCTCAAATGGCTCCAAACGGCCTCCTCAAAAGGCTCCAAACGGCCACATCAAATGGCTCCAAACACTGGCTTCATGGCTCCTCTTCACACTGCTGCTTTTGCTGCTGCTGCTACAGACCTCTGTTCAGCTTCTGCTGCTGCTGCTTCATCATCAGGTTTGCTGTTTATTCATCAGACCTGAGGCTCCTTCATCCCAGACTGCTGCAGCTGCTTGGATCAGCTGCTCATTCATCTGCATTTGGTTCTGGGGCTGCTGGACCTCTGATGCTGCAGCTCTTTCTCTTGCTGCAACTCCTGCATCAGGTCTCCTTCTCCTGGATCAGCTCAGACCTCTTCTGGATCTCTGCTTGCTGCCACTCTCACTTGGAACCTCTTTTTGCTCTGTGGCTTGGACCTAATATAGGGAGAGAGAGAGAGCACTACCTCCACCTACAGCTAATGAGCACCAGCTGCAATCAATTAGGCTCATACAGCCTAAATAGCTCATGCCTCTGCTCAAAACAATATTGTGTCCTGACTAAAATAAATTATATGCCTAAGGCATGTAACAGCCACCAGTGTGTAATTATATGGCTCTAATTTACTGACTGTTGGCCTAGATAAAACATTTGAGATAAAATTCGATTTTTTATCATTTATTTTCGTAGCGCACCCGAGGCTGTTTGGAAAATGTCAAACCGAAACTATTTAAATCCAGCAGATTTGACCATTTCGTGAATTGATTTAGGAACTGTTAAGCTCAGGAACACTTCTGATATAACGTCAGCTAAGAAATATATTTTTTATCAGCAGAGAAATAATAGTTTTTTACCTTGTTTTATTGAAAATTCCTTCGTGGCGGCAGCCATTTTGAATGACGACGTCAGTCGACGTCGTTCAAAACTCCGCCTTCTGCTCTCTGATTGGTCCGGTCAAAAATCGGCCGGAGAAATCGTTGTCTATGGGAGGAATCCCAGACTGTGCAGTGAAGGGAAATGAGAATTGAGCGGAGCTGTGCAGGAAGGCGAGGGCCAGGCTAATCCTGGACTCCTGACTCATTCTTTCTGAGGAATTTTATAACAACATCATGAGACGTCACGCTCAGAGTATGTTTTGTAAATAACTCTCAGCTACTACCACCTCAGAGTTAGACTCAACATCTGTAACACTGACTGAGTTAGAGACATTTATGTGTTGTCTGTTGTTATTTAACTGTGGCGGCCATCTTGAATTGGATTGACTCCAAAGTCAAATCAGTTCTAAATGTTCCCACAATGATTACTTTCTGGAAGTTTCCTTGAACTCTGTCCAGTGGTTTTTGAGATATTTTGCTAACAGACAAACAAGATTGACTGCAAAAATTATTGCTAAGGTTTAAACAAATGTTTTGTGCATTGAGTGGCACTTGGAGTATGTTTTATGAAATAATATTGGCTCTATCTCTGTCAAATGTTAGCAAAATATCTGTGAAACTGACTGAATTATAGACATTTCTGTGTTTCTAACATGAGTTTTCTGTTCAACCATCAGAACTGAATCGGCTCCAAAACTTAAATCAGTTGTAGACGTACATCCACTGATTATCTCTGGAAAGTTTCATTAAAATATCTTCACTGGTTCATGAGATATTTTGCTAACAGACAGAGTTGAGTTTAATAATTTAATGTCAGAATTTTAAACCAAGGTCTCAGACAATCTATTAGTGCTCAGACTGTGTGTTGGGGATTCCTCTCAGCTACTACCACCCCAAACGTCACATCAGTACCTGTAAAACTGAATTATAGACATGTTTTATGTTTTTAAGTTCAGTTAACTGTGGCAGCCATTGTAACTTCAGCTGACTCCAAAAACTAATCAGTTGTAGACGAACATCCAATGATGACTTTCTGCAAGTTTCACTACAACTCATCCAGTGGTTCATGAGATATTTTGCTAACAGACAGCCATTGTGACAACAAGTGTAAAGTTTCCAGTGAGTCTCTGCAGCTTCTTCTCTCCTGACTTCTCTGATCAATAATGTTGAAGTGATGGATCCTGCAGAGTGATCACATGACAGCAGCAAGAATGTGACTGAAGAGACAGGAAGTAAAGCAGGAAGACTGAAGCAGCATGAAAATGAAGACGTGGACGGAGAAATGAGCTCCATGAAGCGTTTGGACTCTCCATTTGGACAGAGCAGCTGCAGCTGAAGCTCTGATTCACAACAACACAACAGCTCTGCTTTAGAGACAACAAGACACGTCCTAATGTCCACTTGTTGTCCACACTGTCCAACTGTCCAATCAAACAGCTGAAAGACTGAAAGGTTTTTATTCTGATATTTTACTGACACACATTGTTCATACATGACCCGACCACAACCTGTGGGTCAGAACACTCTGGACCTTTAACACGGGGCTCTTTTTATTATTTATGAGCTCTTTTTCATTCAACCTTTATTTATACAGGTTGATCCCATTGAGCCTCGGGGACTCATTTACAAGAGAGACCTGATTTTAACAAGGAGTGACGACAACAGTGGACAACAAATGAATCTGGATCCATTTTTGAAATGCAGCTGATTAGACCAATATAGTGCATTTATTAAGGAAAAGTTCAACTGAGACACACCTTTGATATAATTTCAAGCAAACAAATAATTGTTTTTAAGTGTTAATCTTGTTAAATTCTTGTTAAAGTCCTCCCGTGCACGCTCCCACGGCCGCCTTTTGGCAGCCAATCGATTTTTGGCACAACACCGGCCCACGTTTCCGGGTGGTCCACGGTGACACATAATAGATGTGACTTATTTATGTTTTTTCTACTTTATTAGACATTTTTGGACTGATGAGACTTATACGGCGGTGCAACGTGTACAGCTGCAAGTACAGTAAATGTAACTTGCTCTTTCTGTGAAGGTCACCTTGAAGATGTTTTCTCTTATTTTGCTCTTGCTCCTTCTCTCCTCAACTATGTGAAGATCTCTGCATCCTGACTTCTACTTCTATTGAACCACATTTGTCCCTTTGCTTTGAACACATGTTATTTGGCTTCACTGACCAACCATCGGCTAAAAGAAAATATTTTATATCATTAATCTCATTATATATTTAGACAAATCCACAAATGCTGTTACACTAATCAAAAACCACTTATTTCCATTTTTGAAAATGAGGTCAAACAAAATATTAAAACTATTAGACAGTCCACCAACATGAAACCATAAAACTTGTACTTTATGTATCTCTTTAATGTATTTGTGTAACATGTTGTTCTAATTCTTTGACTCGATGTTTGTAACCCCCTGGAGACTGTCATTATATTGTATTGTTGTTCTGCTTTGTATTTACAATAAAGTACAAAATAAACCAGTACTAGACTACAGAAGTATTGTTTATAACTCAGCTTCAGATACAACTTTAGAAAAATGAAACATCATTCAAATCAGACATTAAGAATGATTACAGGTGCCTTTAAACAACACATACAGGATGAAGATTAGTAGAAATGGGAGAACCAGCACTGAACACCAGAATGGACCAGTTGGCTCTAAACTACTGGACAAATGTAAAAGGTCCTGAACAGAAGCATCCAACACAAGAAGTGTTCAAACCATACTGGGAAAAGACAAGAACCATTTCAAAAGCTAAAATAAATATCATAAGCATAAATCAGAAAACTACAGAAATTTACTTCAATTCATTCATTCATTCATTCAACCTTTATTTATACAGGCTAGCCTCGTTGAGTCACGGGGACTCATTTACAAGAGGGACCTGTCTCACTCACACCAAACAACCATCCACTCTCACACTCACACCTAGGGTCAATTTAGAGTCACCAATCAGCCTAACAAGCATGTTTTTTGGTCTGTGGGAGGAAACCGGAGTACCCGGAGGAAACCCACGCATGCACGGGGAGAACATGCAAACTCCACCCAGAAAGGCCCCGGACCGGGATTTGAACCGGCAACCTTCTCGCTGAGAGGCAGTAGCTCTACCAGTTGTGCCAACGTGCTGCCCAATAATATTAATGTGAGCCCAAAAGAACCAGAACCAGTCATACAACCATGAATACTCACAGACCCAATAGTAGATCTGAAATTATTAGGAAAGAAAGGAAATTAAAAAACATTCAAATACAGTTATAGAATATATTAATCAATAATATGGATTCATTAAATGAAATAGATATAAAACTCAGTCGAGCAGAAATAAAAAGCTTCAAAAAGGAAAAAATGAGGGAAAGATGGAAAAACAACAGGAAGAAGAAAGAAAAGGTTGATGGTTTTATAGAATTCAACAACAAACAGGAGAAATGAGGAGATCTGAAAGAAACAGGAGGAGGAAACATCACATCACGTCTCAGATTTGGACACACAGGATTGAACAGAACATTATTCATAACAGGGAAGCATCATAAATGTGACTACTGTGGAGAAGATGAGACCATAGAACATGAGTTATTGAACTGACAGAAATACAGACATGAAAGAAGTCAACTGATGAACAGTCTCACTGAAATCAAAGAAAGATTTGATACAGTTGAATTATTGCACAATTCAAAAGATAATGGTGCTCAGGTTTTAATACAATATCTGAAACAGATTGTTTGTTTGACAACAGAATGGTTATTTGGCCATTAATTAATAAATTAATAAATTAATTAATTTGTTTGTTTACATTGTTTCAGTCCACCTCCTCACCAGTTTGTGGTGGTAATGCACCAAATTGTTGTTTGCCAATTACCAATGTTGTGTAACAGGGCTGTTGTTTAATGAATTTGATCAAAATGCACCGTCTTTATAATATTTTTCTTGTTTTGCAGAAAAGTGTATCTAGTAGTTATTAGAAATGTTTCTTTTAATCTTTGTGGAAACTCCAGGTTCCTTTTGTTTGTGTAGTGACACCCCCTGGTGGTGGCTGCTAGTATATGTGGACATGACGTCACAACTCGGCCTCTTTGTTTTCCTTCGTGTGATGAGAAGGTGTTCAAGCTCTAACGGACGCTCTGGGAGCTCTGATATTTAACCGACACATTTTCATATATTAAAGGGAGTTGTTTGCTACAAGGAGACATTCTGCTGACAAGGTACCATAATAAGTGTATAGACACTGTAGAGTGATGTGAAGGTGCAGAAAGAAGAAAACACGAGTCCAGCAAACTATCCACCGCTAGCGTAGCTAACAACAAGCTAGCTGGATCTAAAAGTTCGACCGCTGCCAGCATGCATGATTATATTAGCCCAGATGTTGATGAGGGGATGGAAGCAGAGTTTCCACCTCTGCCCGTGACACCCTCCAAGGTTTACAGCAGAGAAACAAAGGAAGCTACAAGATACAGAGTTTCCTTCTGATGAGAAGCTACGTCTGGATTTAGCTCCGTGATTTATTTCAATTACTGATGAAAAAAGACTTCTCGTGAGTCAAATACTTTATTCTGTGATTTAGTTCCAAGCTGCTGCTGCCAGAGGCTTGTAACACTGCAGCTTCTTGTCTGTGGAGAGGAAGTTAGTTCACTCTGTTAGCATCTGTAGCTGTTAGCATGTGTAGCTGTTAGCATGTGTAGCTGTTAGCATCTGTAGCTGTTAGCATCTGTATCTGTTAGCATGTGTAGCTGTTAGCATGTGTAGCTGTTAGCATGTGTAGCTGTTAGCAGTTACGTCTCGTTGTCGCGTGCTTGGATAATCTAGTCTCGTGACTGTGTGTGTGTTTTTCTGTGTAGGAGCAGGAGCTTCACGTCAGACCTCCACCAACCACATGTTTGTTCTCTAACAGGTATGGTTGTAATTTCTAGTAAAATTGTTCAATATTATACCTTTTCTTTTCAGCTTTATTAACAGCATGTACAACAAACATGGCATCGATACAAGAAAAAGTTTCTAAACTGAAAAAAAAAAACAGCACAGGTTGCTTCCAAATTCACAAGTAAAAAAATAATTATAATTCTTCTGCCGCCTTTCATTTTATATATATTTTTCTTTCTTATTATATTGTATTGTTTTGTTGTTTTAATCATAAATGTTTATAATGATGTTTTTCTACTACATTAGGGCTTAGTGTATTACTAGCTGATGTCTCTCTTAGTTAATCCTAGATGTTATTATTGTTTTTCTCTTGCATTTGTTGTTGGATGTAACTGGGACCCTGTGTACATAATCTCGTTTTCAACACATGTACTACATGCGGTGCAAATGACAATAAATTCTCTCTGACTCTGACTCTGATAAAATGAATGAATAAATAAATCAAATCAAAATCAAATAATAATAACAATAATACAAGAATAAAATGAATAAGAATAAAAGATAATAAAAATAACTAGGGGTTGTCCATTAGATTCTGTTTGTTTATCATATGAAACAAGTCCACAGCTTGTTGTTTATCATGAACTTTATAGATGAGAAGACAATATTATACTTCGGTCCAGCAGCCTCCACTTCTAAAAGTCAGCGCTCACGCGGGGTTCTCATGCGAGGTTCTTTCAAAATAAAAGCTGATGTGTGTCTCCTGTTGGTACAAACTCTGTACATAAAACACATGTTAGCACTGGAAGCTGTAATGGGACCAACATTCTGCTCAGCTGTTTCCACTAAAAGTTTGAATGTCGCCCCCATATCCAAAGAGTAGAGAACTTTTTGTGTTGCTAAGTTAAATAAATAAAAAACTCAAATGTGATTTTCATGTTTTGACTAGATCAGTGTTTTTCAACCTTTTTTGAGCCAAGGCACAGTGTTTTCATTGAAAAAATCCCGAGGTACACCACCAACCAAAATTGTAAACATAGATACACTGTATCCGCCTACATTACCACTACCGGTGTATGAATGTCTGAATGAATGGGTGGATGGCTGGTATTGTAAAGCGCTTTGGGGCTCCTCACAGGGGGCTGGAAAGCGCTATATAAATAAGCTCCATTTACCATTTACCATTTACATTAAATATATAGTCATTCGTATCAAAGTGTCTTGAATAGGAATGAAATGAACACAAAAATGTATTTTTATCATGTTTTATATTTCTTATTTCAAAGTGCACTTAACATGAAATTGCACTTAACATGCCTTCAAATATACCTGAACAGTGCCACACCAATGTGGTCTTAAAATTAAAGAGGATGAAATTGCACTTAACATGCCTTCAAATACACCTGAACAGTGCTACCATTCTCTCTACATTTTACTCACTTAGTGTGAAACCTGTGCCTGTTTGGATGAACACAAAGCTGATATTCTGGCACGAATTAAGAAAACACACACACAAAGCTCTTCCTCAACAGCTCTGTCTCTCTCTGTTTTTAGTTTTCATGGCAGTTAGGCTGGAGAAGCTCACTTTGCACAGATATGTTGTGGAAAATGGGAGCAATGTCAAAATAGCTAAAAGTAAATCCAAAAGAGATGTAAGCCTTACTGTACAGTCTCACGTTCACGGTTTCTGCCTTCTTCTGATTTCCACTTGGGCCTTCATCTGGGTCCGTATTTTGTCCAGGGACCAGACCGGATTTAGTATTTTTTCTTTTGAAAAAGTTTTCCATCGCTGTTTGTTTGAGAAGATCCTCGCTGTTGGTTTGTTTTGCTCACTGCTCACGTCACGTTCATGCACCGCTACTTCTCTTGTTTTAATGTGCGACGCTATGCTCTATACTGCCACCTATCGCGCGGTAAGGAAATTACACCAGTTAATAAAAATTTCATAATTTACAAATTTTTCACGGCACACCAGACGATCTCTCGCGGCACACTGGTGTTCCGCGGCACACTGGTTGAAAAACACTGGACTAGATGATTGAAGTCATTCTTGCTGGTCTATGTTCAGTAATGATTTTTAATGTCCTGTGAATATGGATCCATAATATTTAACTTTTGTCTCTGTTTTGTGGTTATTTGTATGTTCATTATGTGAGAATGTTAAATTGTTTTCCCTGAAGTTTCCATTTAATATTAAAACAAAACTCTTTAGTTTCCAGTGACCAGTCTCACTTCAGGCTGACTGTAGAACATCTCCAGATGTTGGTCACCAAATGTCACCAGATCTCATGTGAAATTTCAAAATAAAGGCCCTCCAAGGTTGGACATTTTCCATGTAATTTTCCCTAAGTTGCTGTGTTTGTTGCTCGTTCTTCAGGATGTTGTAGAAACAAACAGCGAGGCTTAGTAAGACTTAACCACAAATCACATGCACTACTGTGCAGAAAGTTTGTCTCATTGAAATACAAAATAGTTCAAGTAAAAACAGGAATGTTTAATTTAAAATCATTTTTTTTTTATGTTTACCAGTAAAAACTCCATTTTACATTACTTGTTTTACTGTGTTTATAATATTGTGTCTGCTTTTATGATTGACAATGCAAGGTGACCTTGAGTGCCAAGAAAGGCGCCTACAAATAAAATGTATTATTATTATTATTATTATTATTATTATTATAATGTTTTAAGTAACTATCATTTTGGGAGAAAAAAATAACAGTTAAAATTTTACATTAATTTCATAAATGACATTTTCCTTGACAAGAAGAAGAAGACATTTATAGCATTTTAACATCCAGTGTTTCTTTTCACTGGTAAATTTTGAGACGTGTACCTTTAAGACCAATTGTTAGCATGATTAACTCGGTCACTTACAATGTTTCCAAATATCTGGCATCTGTACTCATCCCTTTAGTTGGCAGCTCAGAACACCACATACAGAACACCATGGACTTTGTGGATAAGGTGAGGGATGTCATCATGGAGACTGATGAAACAATGGTCTCTTTTGATGTTACATCACTCTTTACGTGCATTCCTGTTGATGAAGCAGTAGAGGTGGTCTGTTTAAGGTTAAAATCAGACACCACTCTGAACAGCAGGACCACGCTTTCCACAGAACAACTGTGTCAACTCTTGAAACTGTGCCTGCAGTCAACCTACTTCACATATGGGGAGCAATATTATAGGCAGAAACATGGGTGTGCTATGGGGTCTCCAGTTTCTCCTATTGTTGCCAACCTGTACATGGAGGAGGTAGAAAAGAGAGCCTTGACATCCTTTTCAGGGAGACCACCAAGTCATTGGTTCAGGTATGTTGACGACACCTGGGTTAAAATTAAATCTCAGGAAGTCCAACATTTCACTGATCACATCAACTCTGTGGATAAATATATCAAGTTCACACGAGAAGATGTAAAAAATGGCAGGTTGGCTTTCTTGGACTGTGAGGTCTCAGTTTCTGATAGAGGAAATTTGCAAACTGAGGTGTACCGCAAACCCACCCACACAGACCAGTATTTACAGTTTGACTCCCATCACCCTCTGGAGCACAAGTTAGGAGTCATCAGGACTCTGTACCACAGAGCAGACAGCGTCCCCACTAACTCAGGAGCCAGACAGAAGGAGAAATCACACACAAAACAGGCTCTAGAGAAATGTGGATATCCTAACTGGGCCTTCCTGAAAGCAGAGAAGAAACCCAAACAGGACTCCAGCCAGCCATCAGGTGAAAAGAAGGAACCCAGACCCAGACCAGTGGTCATTCCGTATGTTGCGGGAGTTTCAGAGACATTGAGACGTTTATTTTCTAAACACAACGTCCCAGTGGCTTTTAAACCCCAAAATACATTACGGCAAAGACTGGTTCATCCCAAAGATCCAGTCCCCCGGCACAAACAGAGTAATATTGTGTATGCTGTTCAGTGTCAGGAGGGCTGTGATCAGTCTTATATCGGGGAAACTAAACAGCCACTGGCCAAAAGGATGGCCCAGCACAGAAGATCAACATCATCAGGTCAGGACTCTGTGGTCTACACTCATCTCCAGGCCAGCGGTCACTCTTTCAGGGATGAAGATGTTCACATCCTTGATAGAGAGGAACGATGGTTTGAGAGAGGAGTAAAGGAGGCCATCTTTGTGAAAAGAAACCGTCCATCATTAAACAGAGGTGGAGGCCTCCGGGTTCAACTGTCCCCCACTTACAATGCTGTTATTGCTAGTATCACTCAGCCCTCTGTGAATAGCAAACAACCATCAGGGTGCTAACGATCCATCGTCAGGCTGATGGTCCTCCTTGATCATGTGAGCAGCTGGTTTCGGCTGTCATCAGCCAACTGGTTGATCCACTGTGAGAGGGTGCTATTTATAAGACTGAGCTGAATACAGCATCTCAGACTGAGGAAGTCTTTCGGACGAAAGACGAAACGTTTCTACAATTTTTTTTCTTTTTTTTTTTTTTTTTTTTGAATGTCCAGAGGACCAGACTTAGCTTTTTTAGATTTTTCTACCTGGATTATTGAGCATGCATCAGGGTATCTGTGAACCACACAGTCTTTGTGGTGGATCAAGTTCAGCAGAAGACAATTCAACACCTGCTGCAAAATAGAATAGAAGAGACCTTTATTATCATTGCACAGGAATACAGTGAAATATGTTTTTTTTCCCCAGAACAAAAGTAAAAACCGTAAAATATAAAACAATATAAAAATATAAACTGTATTAAAGTTAATAACAGGTTTTAAACACTCCAAATGTGCAAAACAATCAGATTGATATTACACCAGTTGTCCCTTATTCAGTTTTTATTACAGATTTTGTTAAGTTCAGTAACGGCGGACAGATAAAAACTATACAGGTAGTCCTCGACAAAAGACGTATCATAAAAACATTTTTGACGTAAGTCGGAATATACGTACATACTGCACCATATACATGTACAGTACTGTATTACCAAGCACTTAGCCTATCCTAACACAGTACCCTACAATACATAATTATCAAAAAACATACGTTTGGGAGCCATAATGAAGGGCAAAAAGAGTTAATGGCCTACCAGGATGCTGTTGACGCCGTTCTACTCGGTCTATCCGCCGTACCTGTATTCTGTTTACGACGTAAAACTGTGTTCACAGTACAGTACCATTATTCCGCCGCCGTTGCACCGCGTACAGTACAATATTTTTTGCCACTGCACCACGTAAAGTACAATATTTTCCGACGCTGCTTTATGTTTACGACGTAAAACTGGTCCATCCGCTCAGAGGCGGTCCTAGCCTATTTGGCGCCCTGTGCGAGCAACCCCAATGGCGCCACCCCCCACCCCGGCTAGGTTGCCAGTGGGGGTCCTCTCCCTGAAAATTTTGAATAAAATAGATGCCATTTCCTGCATTTTGGTGTATTTTAATGTGTTGTTCAACATCTAGTTTTACCTACATATATAAACTATTCAATAAGTATTTAGAGTTAATGGCAGAACAAGAAGTAGCCTGAGACAAACATGTAGCATTAACACATTATGAACATTATTCAAGAATTGTTTCTATAAGAACATTATCAAATATTTTATATGAACAGTAAGTTTATTTAGGTCCGCAATTTCAAACGCGCTTATGTATTAGCAAAGCTAGCGGAGCTAATGCTAACGCGCTAACCGCCATTTTGAAGAGGGAAAATGGCAAACTACTTTTTTTAAATCCAGCAGATTTGACCATTTCGTGAAACGTTTAAGCTCAGAAAAACCTTGTGCTATAAAGTCAGCTAGGAAATATATTTTTTCTCAGCAAAGAAACAATTGTTTTTACCGTGTTTTCTTGGAAAGTCCTTAGCTTCTGTGGTCACCGCCATTTTGAGGAGAGGGCAAATGGCGAACTACTTTTTTAAATCCAGATGCGTCGCGTAGGCCGCTGAGAAACATCCATAAGTTCACCCTCCATGTTAAAAACTCTTCGTCTGACTCTTTGAAAACAAGCAATAAGGCTGCAGAGTAACACACTGGCTGCTAACTGCTAACTCTCTAGCCAAGAGACTGAGGGGGACGCTTTTTTGTCACGGACCACATCCGGCGCTGACAGGATATGGTCTGTTAGCAGTCGTCCGGTTGATTTAAGAGCCCGTAAATAAGTTTTTTCGTTTTTACTGATAGATAATTAGTTATTAGCGGTACTGCATTTTAAATAAAAATAGCGCAAATCCGCTTATGAATTATAAAAGTTAGTCAATCTGCTGTAAAGCTAACAAATTGTTTAGGTACGCTATAAGTGGATTAGCGCTTTAGCGCTCCCTAGCGGTCTGGCGCCCACCTTGGTTAAAAGCAGAAGGCATAACTCCAAGGGACAGACATGAATTGAAAAAAGCAAGAAGGTAAGGACCAACAATATTAAACACAGTATTTTCCGGTGTATAGGTCGCACCTTTTTATGTTTTTTTCAAGGCCTGCGACCTATACACCGGTGCAACCTATATATGGCTTGTTATCACTTGTTATCACTTTCGGCGAAACAAATTTTTAAATCCAGCTCATTTCACAATTAAGTCAAAGTCAAAGTCAAAGTCAACTTTATTGTCAGATCTGCAATATGTACAGTGCAGGACATACACAGGACCGAAATTGCGTTTCTCTCAGTCCCTCGGTGCAACAGTAAACATCTAAACATTGAAACACTGAAACATATAATAATAGACATAAGCATAAAAATAGTAAAACTAACACTGTCCTGAGTTTTTTTTCATAGTGGTATAAAAAAAGAGTATAAAAAGTATAACTAAAATAAACTAAAGGTTTCTAGCATTGACATTTGCAAAGTGGCAAAGCAGCGTATGAGTCAATGTACACAGTATATGTATGAGGTAGTAGTTGATGTTGTTGTAGAGGCAAAAAGTGGCATATGCAGTAAGGCACATTGGGCATCCCTAAATAAGACCGTTCAGAGCACACTGTATATGTATCAGCAGTGGTGTAGATATTAGAGTAGTGTAAATAAATGTAAACAGTAGTAATTACATGTAAGCAGTAGTAATAAAAGTAAACAGTATTAATAAATGTAAACAGAGAATGTAAACAGTATTATGATTATAGGCAGTGATGTAATACAGACATTAGTGCAAGTATGAGAAGTAGTGCAAACTGTATGAGCACATGACCGAGAGTTTAGTGAAAACCCGTTTGGTGACACAGAGTCTAGTGTTAAAAACTTTGTGTTGAGTGATAGTATGTGAGAAAGTTTTAGTTTAGTTTTAATTACATTCATTTATTAAGGAAAAGTTCAGCTCAGACACATATTTGCTATAATTTTTATCAAACAAATAATTGTTTTTAAGTGTTAATCTTCTTAAAAGCCTTGCTGTGCACTCCTGTGTACGGTGGCCGAGGGGTGCAAACGCACAGCAAAAAGAGAACAGCACGCTACAAAAAGTTAACAGCGTTCCAAAAGTTGAAACGCGCATCAAAATGAAAACGGCGTGCTGCAAAAAGTGAACAGCGTTCCAAAAGATGAAACACGTTGCAAACCCAAATGCTGCAAATTAAAATGCAGCTGCAACGCAAAAAAGAATACAGCACTGCAAAAGATGAGACGCACTGCAAAAGATGAGACGCGCTCCCAAAGAACGGCGAACTGCAAATCCAGACAGAGCTGCAAATAGGAAAAGCTACAACGGAAGTGCTCCAGACCACTAGGGGCAGTCAAACAAAGAACAAATCATAAAGCATATTACAGGTAGTCCCCGACTTACGAGCGCTCTTACTTACGAGGTCCCGGACTTACGAATATGCATCTCATTTAAAAAAAAGTTTTTTTTATTATTTTTATTTATTTATAAATGAATACATGTACAGTACTGTACAGTCACCAAGCACTTAGCCTATCCTAACACAGTTTTTAAAGATGAAGGTGTGAGTTGAATTGTCTCCCTTTCACATAAAGTGAAAGTAGCTCCCTTTATGTGAATGGAGCTTGCTGGGGAGGAGGGAAGCTATTCAACTGACTCCTTAACTGTGTTAGGATAGGCTAAGTGCTTGGTGATTGTACAGTACTGTACATTTATCTAGTTATAAATAAAAACAATTAAAAATAAAAATACTGTATATACTGTATATTTTTAATAAGTCAGAGTCAGAGAGAATTTATTGTCATTTGCACCGCATGTAGTACATGTGTTGAAAACGAGATTATGTACACAGGGTCCCAGTTACATCCAACAACAAATGCAAGAGAAAAACAATAATAACATCTAGGATTAACTAAGAGAGACATCAGCTAGTAATACACTAAGCCCTAATGTAGTAGAAAAACATCATTATAAACAGCAGCACGAACATGAGCAGATGGTCACAGATGAACGCAGATAGTCACAGATGAACGCAGCAACAAGAAACAGATCAGTATCAACATGATGTGACATTTTGCAGTGTTTATTCTTATTATTTATTTATTCATGAGTCTGACAGCCTCAGGGTAGAAGCTGTTCCTCAGTCTAGTGGTTCTACATCTACATAATAAATAGATAAATGTACAGTACTGTACAGTCACCAAGCACTTAGCCTATCCTAACACAGTTTTTAAAGATGAAGGAACGAGTTGAATTGTCTCCCTCCTCCTTGCGGGCTCCATTCCCATAAAGGGAGCTAGCTCCCTTTATGTGAAAGGGAGACAATTCAACTCACTCCTTCATCTTTAAAAACTGTGTTAGGATAGGCTAAGCTCTTGGTGACTGTACAGTATTGTACATGTATTCATTTATTTAAATTATTATTTTTTTTGTGATCCTACTTACGAATTTTTGACATAAGAGCGCCCCCTAGGTACGGAACTCGCTCGTAAGTCGGGGACTACCTGTATAGTTTTCGGAATGGTACTAGTTATTTGTGTATTTTAACTTATTTATTTTAAGAATATTTTACACTTCATCGAAACAATCTCGTATTTGTTTTAATACTGCGCGATAGAGAAGCAATGCATGAATGCCAGGTTGGGTCAGTGGTCTAAGAGATGGCTTGGGATGCGGGAGACCGGGGTTCGATCCCTGGTCTCGGACATTTTGTGGTATTACTTTCTTTTTTTTTTTTTTGAACAAAGTTTTTTTATTATTTTTTATGTAAGACAAACAACTAACAAACATACACACAGCAAAAAAAAAACTCCCCCCCTCACCTCCCCTCCTATACCGGATCCACTACCCCAACAAGTATCCACCTATTATTCAGACATCAATCAATACAAAGCACAAGTTTGTAAAAGGAGACAACCTTTGGCCTTTACACAAATTTATCTGCTGAAATATTTTCAACATAAGCTATAAATGGCTGCCAGATATCATAAAACGCGTTTACAGATCCTCTAACAGTGTATCTTATCTTCTCCAAATGGATGAAAGACATGACCTCTCTTAACCAGTGTCCATATACTGGAGGAAGTGGATCCTTCCATCGAAGAAGAATGAGTCTTCTAGCCAGTAGAGAGCAGAAGGCTAACACAGTCCTCTGATTTTTGCTGAAGGAAGTCTCTGCTGCAGCCACCCCAAAGAGAGAGATGAATGGTGATGGATGAACAGTTTGTCCAAATACTCCTGAAAGAGTGTCAAAGATGCCTTGCCAGTAAACATGTAACTTTGGACAAGTCCAGAATGTGTGTAGAAGTGTGGCTGAAGATTGTTTGCAACGATCACACGTCGGGTCGAGGTCCTTTTTGAATTTGCTTAATCTGTCCTTAGACCAATGTAAACGATGTACTACCTTGAATTGAAGTACAACATGGTTCAAACATATTGAGGACGAATAGATATTTTCAATAATTTTTTGCCATACTGTGTCCGAAATGGATTCCTCCAAGTCCGTCTCCCACTTACACTTCAACGTGTCTAAATTGGTATCATTATATGAGCTGAGCAAGGAATAAACTTTACTCATAGAACGTTTTGTTACTGACTTACACATCAGAATTTCATCTAAAAGAGAAACAGGAGGACGTAGAGGAAAGCATCCAGAGTTTGACATTACGAAATGTCTCAATTGTAAATACCTGAAAAACTGTGACTTGTGGATGTCAAATTTCTGTGTTAGCTGTTCAAATGAGGCAAATTTATTGTCTATATAAAGATCATATAGAGAATTTATTCCTTTTGAGCCCCAAACATTGAAAGCAGAGTCTATTATTGAGGGAGCAAACATGTGATTATTTGATATTGGAGCATAAAATGATAATTCTGTCTTTTTAAAAAACCTCCTGCACTGATTCCAGATTTTTATTGTGTGAGTTACCACTGGATTAGAAGTATAAGTTGAAACTGGTTTATTGAACGGTAACTGGGAGCAGACTAAAGCAGAGGGGGAGCTAGATGTGATTGAATTCCTCTCTAAGGTCACCCAGGTAGGAGCCGGATTGTCCTCTCTCAACCAATACAGTAAAGCTCTGATATTAGCCGCCCAGTAATAATATAAAAAATTGGGGAGTGACAAACCACCAAGACCACAGGGTATCTGCAGCATCTTACTGCCTATTCGTGGATGCTTTTTATTCCAAATAAATGATGACAATTCACTATTTAGATTGGAGAAGAAAGTCCTGGTGAGGAAAACTGGTATGTTCTGAAATAAATAGAGTAATTTGGGTAATATTGCCATCTTGATCACATTGATCCTGCCCCCAAGGGATAGAGGCAAGGATGTCCATGTAGCAATGTCTTTCCTAAGTTTCACCAGAAGAGGCAGATAGTTTGCTTTATAGAGATCTTTGTGGCTGTGAGTAATCCAAATACCAAGGTATTTAAATTTGACAGAACTAATTTTGAAAGGAACTGGACCCATATGCTGCTCCTCTATTGGGGTCACAGGCATCAATTCACTTTTTTGAAGGTTAACCTTATAGCCAGATATGTTTCCAAATTTTTTAAGTAAAATAAGTAACTCAGGGATACTAGACAAGGGATCTGATATATAAAGAAGTGTATCATCAGCATATAGGGAAACCTTATGTTCAGTGTCAAACCGGTTGATACCTTTAATTTCTGTACTATTCCTCAAAGCCACTGCAAGTGGTTCGATCGCGATCGCAAATAAGAGTGGTGAAAGTGGGCATCCCTGCCTCGTACCACGTTTCAATTCAAAATAGCTGGATAGATTACTGTTGGTACGTATAGCTGCCATTGGCATGGTATATATCAGCTTCACCCATGAGACAAATTTAGGACCGAAATTAAACATCTCTAAAGTCTTGAAAAGATAGTTCCACTCCACCCGGTCAAACGCTTTCTCAGCATCCAGTGAGATTATAATCTCATCACAGTTGTGACCGGGTGGGACGGAGGTGTACAATACATTAAACAACCGTCTGATGTTAGAGAAGGAATGACGATTTTTAACAAAGCCAGTCTGGTCAGGTGAGACAATTGTAGGGATGATCTGTTCGAGTCGATTCGCCAACATCTTTGCAAGAATTTTTGCATCAGTGTTTAAAAGCGATATCGGGCGATATGAACTGCAGCTCAGAGATTCTTTATCCTTCTTTAACAGCAATGAAATTACAGCTTGACGCATAGATAATGGCAATAATTGTGTGGCCAGTGATTCCTCAAGAACTGATAATAGCAAAGGAGAAAGTAAATCTGAAAATTTCTTAAAGAATTCTGTCGGGAAGCCATCTGGTCCTGGAGATTTTCCATTTTGCATGTTATTAATTGCAGACTTTATCTCAACTAAAGAAAAATCTCTCCAACTCATTAGACAGGTCAGAGCTTAGTGAAGGAATTTTGACATCTTTGAAAAAATCATCCATTTCAGTTGGGTTAAGTGAGGCTTCAGAAGTGTATAATGATTGGTAAAATTTACTGAAACATTGATTAATTCCTGCATTATCATAACATTTTACACCATAATCATCATTTATTGCTGGGATATCCTGTTTAGCCGAACGCTGCCGTAACTGCTGTGCAAGAAGGCGTCCAGCCCTCTCACCATGCTCATAGTAGCCCCACCTAGATTTGGATATTAAATATTCGGCCTGTTGGGTAGATAAGATGTTAAACTCTGTTTGGAGTAATATACGTTTCTTAAGTGATTCTTGTGTAAAAATGTGGCAGCATTCCCTGTCTAATTGTAGAATCTGATCAGTTAGCACTTTTAGCCGTTCGGCAGCTTTCTTATTTTTATTTGCACAGTAAGAAATAATTTGGCCCCTTAAATAAGCCTTTAAAGATTCCCAAACAGTGCCAAGTGGCATCCCAGGAGTCCGATTAACATCAATAAAAAACTTTATTTCGGATGCAAGCATCTTGACAAAGTCTTCATCAGAAAGAAGTATGGGGTTAAGCCGCCATGAGTGATAAACTAATTGTGTAACAGGGACGTTCAGTTTCATTTTGAGTGGGCTATGATCAGAAATAACAATAGCTCCATAATCACATTTCTTCACTAAAGGTAAAATCCGCTTATCAAGGAAAAAATAATCAATTCGTGAATAACTCTTATGGACAGGGGAAAAAAAAGAATAACGTCTCGAAGTCGGATTTCGAAAGCGCCACACGTCAACCATACCATAAGTATTAAGAAATGATTTAATTGACTGGGCAGACTTAGAAATAGAGATCTTTCCCACTGTACTACGATCAAGAGATGACATCACGCAGTTCACATCTCCCCCAATTATGAGATTATGTGTGGAAATATCAGGAATATTCGAAAAAAGTGTACTAAAAAATGTTTGATCATCCCAATTTGGAGCATATACTGAGACTAAAATAACGAAGTGCATACAGTTTCCCCACCACAATAACAAAGTGTCCAGCAGCATCCGTTTTAACACTGGATGCTGTAAATTGCACCTGTTTACTGACTAATATGGCAACCCCTCTTGATTTAGATTGGAAGTTAGACTGAAACACCTGACCAGACCATCTTCTGTTAAGATGTACACTGTCTGCTTTACGCAAATGGGTCTCCTGCAAAAAAGCCACCTTAACATCATGTTGTCTCAAGTGTGTCATAACTTTTCTATATTTCAGGAGGGGGCAGGAGCTACCGGTACATGTCAGACCACCACCAACCACATGTTTTTTTTCTGTTACAGATGAAGTTCATGTTAATAAATGTTGTGAAGCTGAGAAGAGTTCCTGGGTGAGCGATTCATCAGTTCACTGGTATCAAACCAAACATCAGGGTTACACAGGTATGTATTTATTTACTGCAGTCTAAAGTGAAGTGTGGAGCTAAGCTGTGTTAGGAACTGTTTGGATCCTGCAGTCAAGCTGTCCACGATTCAGATTTTTTAAAATCTTGCTCTTCTTCACATCTTGTTACAGCATCACGATGCGTTCAGTTTGAACTAGAAAATACAATCCTCTACACAAACATATCCAGGGATTCAGAAATAGAACATGTCTAGTATATTAGTTTATTTCTTGACATATCATCAGAACAGTCAATTCAATACTGTCCACTTATTAAAATGCTCTAAAAACAAACAAAAACTCATGATGTCATCAACAAGTTTCATTCAAAATAATATTTTAAGTGGTTTTACTGTGATATATATATATATATATATATATATACA
>JBBPBX010042730.1:16663-28259 GCA_038048925.1 Garcialebias charrua | reverse complement strand
TAATGTTCACTTCAACATGTGTGTTGTTTGTGTTCACAGACAGACCAGCTCTCCTGCCTCCAGTGGCATCACTGACCCATGTCAGACACCTGGACGCCTTCCTGTCTGACCACAGTCTGAACACCCGTGCGCTGCCTCCTCTCCTCCACATGAACGTGAGGCCTTTTCACAACTTGTGCATGTGTGTGTGTGGGGGGGGTGTCATCTCTCTGTGTGTAATGTTCACTTCAACATGTGTGTTGTTTGTGTTCACAGACAGACCAGCTCTCCTGCCTCCAGTGGCATCACTGACCCATGTCAGACACCTGGACTCCTGTCTGACCACAGTCTGAACACCCGTGCGCTGCCTCCTCTCCTCCACATGAACGTGAGGCCTTTTCACAACTTGTGCATGTGTGTGTGTGGGGGGGTCATCTCTCTGTGTGTAATGTTCACTTCAACATGTGTGTTGTTTGTGTTCACAGACAGACCAGCTCTCCTGCCTCCAGTGGCATCACTGACCCATGTCAGACACCTGGACTCCTGTCTGACCACAGTCTGAACACCCGTGCGCTGCCTCCTCTCCTCCACATGAACGTGAGGCCTTTTCACAACTTGTGCATGTGTGTGTGTGTGGGGGGTGTCATCTCTCTGTGTGTAATGTTCACTTCAACATGTGTGTTGTTTGTGTTCACAGACAGACCAGCTCTCCTGCCTCCAGTGGCATCGCTGACCCATGTCAGACACCTGGACTCCTGTCTGACCACAGTCTGAACACCCGTGCGCTGCCTCCTCTCCTCCACATGAACGTGAGGCCTTTTCACAACTTGTGCATGTGTGTGTGTGTGGGGGGTGTCATCTCTCTGTGTGTAATGTTCACTTCAACATGTGTGTTGTTTGTGTTCACAGACAGACCAGCTCTCCTGCCTCCAGTGGCATCGCTGACCCATGTCAGACACCTGGACTCCTGTCTACCTTCTGCATCCTCGCATCAGGACCAAACACTTGAACTGAACTCACATCCCTCTGAATGATGCTGCTTGTTCCTGCATCATCCTGCATCCTCCAGCATCCTCCATCACATCCAGACAAAACGTGTGATAACACCAAAGAGTGTTCAAAACATACCAATTAAAAATAATAATATTTATTTTGGTGTTTATCAGTAACAGTGGTACAATTACTTGTGTAATTGTATATTACCATTTAGCCCTTTAACACGTTTATTGTTATTTCCAGGGCTTGGCTAGCAGATGGAATATTATGGTCACTCACACAACACTCATTAATCTGATTACTAACATATGCAGTACTGTTTGTTTTTTTGTTTTATTAACTCATTTTGAGTCCAGTCCTTGTGCATAAACGAAGCCTGTTGTGCAGCTTGTGCCTGTAAAAGGAAGAAAGTGGAAACATTGCAATAATAAACTGGATGGTGGAAAAAAAGAACTGTGAAGAGTTGACACGGATGCATCTGTTCAGTTTATGATCTCCAGTACTACAAATGTTCATAGTTATTTGGAAATCATCTTATTGGTGCTGAAATACTGCTCATTGTGTCAAACTGTATTTTAGAGTTTCAACTGAATGAAATGGAAACTAATTTAGACTTTGTGGCAGAAATAAAGAACCTGAAGGTCCAGGGTCAAGTACTATTCTAAACCTGAGTAATAAAACAGCCAAAGCAAAAATAATAATTATTAAATAAATTAAATAAAAATGTTTCAAAAGCCATTCAGGAACACTGGAGAACTATCAAGTCAACTATAAAATATTACAAGAAAATATGGTAATGAGATCTGACTTAAGTCATTTTGCTCCTTACTACATGTCACATGCACAAAATGAAAAATAAAATAATAATACTAAATCTACCAAAAAAAGTTACATTGAAAATCCATTGTTGATTATTATAGTATTTTGTTTAAATCAACTCTATTTGTCACTCTTCACATCTGATATTCACTGAAAATAGTCAAAACAAGCTCATGATCTTGTGAACCCACAACTTTGGTAAATGACTGGAATAATCTGAATATTTTCTTGAAAAGTTGAGTTAGAGATACAATGCTTCTGCCTGGCAAAACAAGTTTATTTCTGCAACAAAGGTACCATTTTACAATACAGCTCCCTTCATAGATGGCTAATAAAAAGTGTTTAGGTATGTTTTCAATTCCTCTACAAACACTTTATAAATTAACAATGCCACTTATTATGCATTAAAGGGTGACCAAGAGACACAACTGACCAGTTTTTTTTGTCAAATAGTGAGTCAAATCTGTTCACCTATATATTTCATCTGAGTTATTATATTAAATATTTCAGACTAAGTTACTACCTTGTAAGCACAATAAGGATTTGTAAACCTATTTTTTAGAATACTTTGTATAATATTTTAATTTATCACTGCATCATAAGTATCTACAACTAATATTATATCCCAAAACAATAGGTTTACAAATGCTCATTCTGCTTACAAAGTATAACGATGAAATCCATGATGAGAATGAAATTGTAAATGGATTTAATCAATATTTTGTGAATGTTGGATCACCTTGCAGCTAAAATACCAAAAGTAGATAATAATGTGAGCCATTCAATTATAGGTTGTGCAAAGTGTTTTTCTAAATAGAACTGACAAAAAATAAATAATGAATGTAGTAAAAAATCTTACAGGCAAGAGATCAAAAGACTGGGTGGACATGGATATGATGTTTGTAAAGGACATAATGAGTCATGTTATTGAACCATTTACATATATAAGTAATGTATCATTCTCAACAGGACATTTTTCAGATAATATGAAAGTAGGTAAGGTAGTTCCTCTTTTTCAAAATGGTGATAAATGTGTGTTCAACAATTATAGACCAATATTTTTGTTACCACAGTTCTCAAAACTTCTAGAAAAAACTATTTGTGACCAGACTAGATAAATTTATTGAAAAACAAAATATTCTAAGTAACACTCAGTATGGGTTTAGAGCAAAAAAAACTCTACATCAATGGCTCTCATGGAATTAATAGAACAAATAATTACTGCTGTCGATCAAAAACAATATTGTGTCAGTATCCAAAAAAGCTAAGTCTGGTCCTCTGGACATTCAAAAAAACAAAACAAAACAAAGCACAAAAAAAAAAAAAAAACTGTAGAAACGTTTCGTCTTTCGTCCGAAAGACTTCCTCAGTCTGAGAAGCTGTGTTCAGATTTTTTGGATTTTTCTACCTGGATTATTGAGCATGCATCATGGTATTGTGTCAGTATTTTTGTTGATTAAAAAAAAGCATTTGATACTGTATTGACCACACTATTCTCTTTGAAAATTTGAACAAATATGGTATTAGAGGACCAGCATTACAGTGGGTGTCTAGCTATTTGAATGATAGGAAACAATTTGTACAAATAAATGGTGTAAAATCTGACCTCTGCAATATCACATGTGGAGTTCCTTAAGGCTCTGTACTTGGAACAAAGCTATTTAATTTATATGTGAATGACTTACTGGTAGTAAATGTGTCAGGACTCCTTAAATGTGTCCTTTTTGCAGATGATAACACTTGTTTTTTTTTGTTTGGGTAAAGATGTAGAACAGATGTTGGAGTTGATGAAAACAGACTTTGTCAAAATACAAACTTGGTTTAAACGTTATAAATTGTCATTCAATCTGGATAAAACTAATTACATGATATTCAGTAATAAAAAAGTAAACGTTGATGTTACATTTAAAATTGATCGTGTTGAGCTTTGTAGAGTGAGTGAGGTGAAGTTTTTGGGTGTTATTGATGACAAACTGACAAGGATACAACACAAATTCTGTAAGAATTAAAATGGCTAAATCTATCGCAGGACTGTACAAAGTCAGGGACTTATTAAATGATAAAGCTCTGTATTTGTTGTATAACACAATCATTGTTCCACACTTAATTTATTGTATTGATGTTTGGGGAAAAGTGTGTAAAACAATTACAAAGCCTATTTTTGTTTTACAGAAAAGAGTTGTAAGAATTATCACTAGAAAACATTACTGTCATCCATCAAGCACATTATTTTATCAACTGAAGTTATTGAAGTTCCATGATTTGGTAGATTATAATATTTTATCAGTTATGTATATTGCTCAGAATACTGCATTACCTTTAAATATCCAAATACATTTTGTTAAAAGACAAAGTTGTTATAATCTTAAGGGGACATAGATATTTTTAAAACCAAAATTCAGAAATACTTTGAAGGGTCTGTCCACCTCAATCTAGGGAATTGGATTGTGGAATGGTTTGGCGAGAGAGGTTAAAATTGCCAAGTCAATGTGTACATTTAAGAAAATGGTCAAAACTGAATTGTTAATATATATATATATATATATATATATATATATATATATACAGATTGTATATATATATATACCGTATTCTCCGGCCTATAAGTCGCACCGGAGTATAAGTCGCACCAGTCCAATTATGTACAATAAAGTGGAAAAATCCACGTATAAGTCGCACCGGCCTATAAGTCGCACCTCACGGCACAAAACGAGCACGCGCAGCAACAACAGACCTGCAGTGCAGCAAACAGACCTGCATCTCTTTGATCTTTAAAGATAAACACATAAAAAATATATTTTTGTTAGCTGACATTACAGTAAAAGTGTCTCAGTTTAACTTTTCTTGATAAATGCACTTTGACGGTTAAAAACCATTAAATTAAGTGACAATTTTTTGACCAAAGTGAAAAAATCCAAAAAATCCAAGTATAAGTCGCACCGGCCTATAAGTCGCAGGGCTTGGAAATGTAGGCAAAAAGGTGTGACTTATAGGCTGGAGAATACCGTAAGTAGTTCAATGTGTGCATGCATCAGGGTAGTTTAATGTGTATTTTATTAGTTAAAAAATTAGAAAGAGTTATTCATTTTGTGGGGCGACCGTGGCACAGTGGTAATGGCAGTCGACCCCCGATCGGAAGGTTGGAGGTTCGAATCCCGCGTCTGCCCACCATGTGTCGTTGTGTCCCTGGGCAAGACACTTAACCTCAAGTTGCTCCCGGTAGGTCTGGATGGCGCCTTGCAAGGCAGGCTACCACTACCGGTGTATGAATGTCTGAATGAATGGTTGGATGGCTGGTATTGTAAAGCGCTTTGGGGCTCCTCACAGGGGGCTGGAAAGCGCTATATAAATAAGCTCCATTTACCATTTGTTTTGGTACTGAAGATTATTTTTGTTTGAACTAATTGTTTGAAAAAAGGGGTAGATATAAGATTTTTTTCTTCTTTCTGCTACCTTTCATTTTTATATATTTTGTATGTTATTGTTTATGGGATTGTTTTGTATTGTATTTTAAAAATGAACAAATTTTATAAATAAATAATTAAACTTAGATTAAATATATAGGTGAACAGGTTTGCCTCACTATTTGACAAGAAACTGTCATGATCCACGTCCTGTCTGCCATAGTTGTGTTTTTAGTTTATCATGTTCACGTCATGTTCACAACAGTTCCAGCATCATTGATGACTCCGCCCTCATGCCCAATGCCTCATTAACGTTCATAGCACTCACCTGTTTGTTCTTGTATTTAAGCCCCTAGTCCACAGTCATTCCTTGCCAGATTTATGAACGGTTTTGCCAAGTAATTGTCCAACGCTCATGTCTTGTTTTGTCTCGCTCGTTACGACCCTGGTCTGGTTCTCTGGTCTCACGTCTCTTGTTGCAGCCCCCAACGGTACCTTCTCAAACTCTGCTCTCCTGGTTTTGACTCCTGCTCACGTTTTTGGACCTCGATCTCCCGTCTCACACCTTGTCGGACTTGTTCAGCCATCTGCCTCACGGATACGGACCCATGCATGCTCCACGACCAAGTCAGCTTTCTGATTATTTGTGTATGACGCTATTCTGGAACAAGGAAATCCCCAATCCTGCAAAGTCCCGCACGGCTCACGTCAAACAAGGAAGTCGCTCTGGATTACGTCACTTTCTGATTACGTCACTCAGGAGTTCCCTTCAAACCAGAAACGCACTAAGAAGGTTAGTGTTTTTATTTAACATAAAAACATCTCCTTTCTCAAGTCCTGTGGCTAACATTATTGTTTCATGTGCAGAGCTCCAGCTTCCTGTGACGATACGGACCGGATCCTGCTTTCAGTCTTTTAATAAAATTGTTAAATCTTTATCAGTGTTTGGTCTGTCAGTGAAACTCAAAAACCCATCCTTGACAGTAAATCTGGCCAAACTGAGTTTCACGCCGACACTGTTTAACAATTCTGAAAGCAAATTATCTGCCCAGTTAAATTTCAAGTCCAAACGTTGTCATTCACATCACCCTTCTTTCAGAACTGATTGTCTGGCACCATCTACTGGACTGACCCCGTTATCACAGATCATGGCTTCCAAAGAACCAAGGCTGAATCCTCCTGAAGTTTTTTCTGGTGAATCCATTCAATGCAGACCGTTCCTGACACAATGTGAAATTCAATTTGAACTTCAACCCTCTGCCTTTCCTTCTGAACGCTCTAAAGTAGCCTATGTTATCTCCTTATTGTCTGGTAAAGCCAATATTTGGGGTACTGCTGAATGGGCAAGAGACTCATTATGTTGCTACAAAGTTAAAGATTTTGCCACTGAACTGATGAGACTATTCAATCATGTTCTTCCCACTCAAGAGGCAACCAGGGGACTTCTAAGATTACGACAAGGCAACCGCAGAATCAAGGAATTAATCATAGATTTTCACACTCTGGCAGCTGACAGTGAGTGGAATGAAAAATCTCTTCAAGACATCTTTTGGCAGGCTCTCAACGATGACATCAAAGATGTGTTGGTTGCACGTGATCCTCAATCCTCCCTCAGAGAGCTGGAAATATTGGCCACCCAGATTGATCTTCGCCTTCACAAATGTCGTCAAGAGGTGAAACAAACCAAGTCAGATAACTTTTTGTACTCAGTTCCCAGATCCTTCACTCCCAAAAACAAGTCCACCTTCATCATCTGGAGAAGACCCCAGGCAAATTGGAAGGTCCAAGTTATCACAATAGGAGTCAAAAAGGCGTTCAATTCAAGAGCAACTGGTCAACTTGAACGCCTTTTTGATTTATCATGTCCTGGACGACTGAGAATCTTCACCAGCATATCACAAGAGGAGGGACAAAGGAGGTGTCAAGAAGGGTTATGTTTCTATTTTGGAGGTCCAGGACATCAAGTTTCTGCATGCTCGGTGAAGTCCAAAACTGCCAACACTTATCAAAGTCCAAGCTGCAGAGCCGTCACCTCTTCCAGGGAACCTCATTTGCTTCAAGTCAACGTAAATCTTCAAGCCAATGGTAAGGAAGTATCGGTGAAACTTTTTATTGACTCTGGTGCGGACTCTGAATTTATGGACATTAATTTTGCCAAGTCTTTGAAGATTCAGCTGTTTCCCACAGAGAAACCTCACAGAGTCATAGCCCTTGATGGTCACCCAATCAATCATTTCAGTATGATGACACAGGAGGTCCAATTACAGATCTGTGGGAACCATTTGGAGAAAGTAAGGTTCTTCATCATCAACTCTCCTGAGTTACCCATTGTGATGGGAGCTACTTGGCTCCGTAAACACAATCCTCATATTGACTGGAGGAGCAGCAACATTTTAGGATGGTCTGAACAATGTTTATCATCATGCCTGCAATCAGCTCACCAGACTATTAAGGTTGATAAAATAAAGGAAGAAACTCCAGATTTGTCTCATGTTCCCCATTGTTACCATGATCTAGGTAAAGTTTTTAGTAAAAGTAAGGCCATGTCTCTGCCACCCCATATACCCTATGATTGTTCTATTGAACTGTTAATAGGTACCATGCCTCCGAGAGGACGCTTATTTTCTTTATCCCAGCCTGAACAAAAGGTCATGCGTGAGTACATTTCTGATTCCCTGAAAGCGGGTATTATCAGACCCTCCTCGTCACCTGCTGGTGCAGGATTCTTTTTTATAGGCAAGAAGGATGGGTCGCTTCGGCCCTGCATTTATTATCGGGGTTTGAATGACATAACGGTCAAAAATAATTATCCTCTGCCCTTAATGAAGTCTGCCTTCGATCTCATCCAGGGTACCAAAATGTTTACCAAGTTGGACCTTCGTAACGCTTATCATCTTGTCAGGATCAAAGAAAGGGACGAATGGAAAACAGCCTTCAATACCCCTTCAGGACACTATGAGTATCTCGTTATGCCCTTTGGTTTGACTAACGCCCCAGCAGTTTTCCAATCCTTAGTCAATGACGTCCTCAGAGACTTTATCAATATTAATGTCTTTGTCTACCTGGATGGCATTCTGATATTCTCCAGAGATTTGGAATCTCATGTCCAACACGTCCATGCTGTTCTCCTCTGTCTCATGCAAAATAATCTGTTCGTCAAGGCCGAAAAATGTGAGTTTCACATCACCAACACAACTTTTCTGGGTTTTCATATTACACCTGATCAAATCTCCATGGACCCTTCAAAGACCTCTGAAGTTCTGGAATGGCCATTACCTCAATCTCGCAAGCAACTGAAACGTTTCCTAGGTTTTGCAAATTTTTATCGTAAATTCATCAAAAACTATAGTTCAGTTGCTTCACCCCTCCACGCTCTAACATCCACCAAAAATCCCTTTAATTGGAACAAGACGGCGGAACAGGCCTTCCTTAAACTAAAGTTGTTGTTTACTACGATCCCATACAGTACTTAGATTTCCTCATGTAGACAAACAATTCATTATAGAGGTGGACGCCTCCAATACTGGCATCGGTGCAGTCCTAAGTCAACGTCATGATGATAAAATTCATCCATGTGCATTCTTCTCCAAGTCTCTCTCCCCAGCAGAGCACAACTACGACGTTGGTGATCGAGAACTACTCGCCGTCAAAATGGCGCTGGAAGAACGGCGTCATTGACTGGAGGGGGCCAATCATCCCTACATCGTTCTCACCGATCACAAAAATCTTGAGTATCTACGATCTACCAAGAGACTCAATCCAAGTCAAGCAAGGTGGGCTCTGTTCTTTGGACGCTTCAATTTTTCCCTTTCCTACAGGCCCGGGACCAAGAACGTCAAACCGGATGCTCTATCTCGTATATTTGAGAAGGAACAGACCAGTGGTCCAGAGGAGTACATTCTACCCAAACAGATACGTCTGTCCATCACTCAGGTCGAGAGGGAGGTCAGGGAGGCCCACCAGAACCATCCCCCACCAAGTGAATGCCCTAATGACCGACTTTTTGTACCAGACCATCTCATCGACAAGGTACTCTCATTCTGCCATGCTTCACCTATTTATTGTCATCCAGGCATAGGAAGAATGATAACTATAGAAAAGTCACAGTTCTGGTGAGGTTCCTTATCCAAGGACGTTAAAGAGTTTGTTGGGGCCTGTACCCAAATCTCCCTAGCCTGGCCAAACCCTCTCGACGTCCACCGACGGGTCTCCTACGGCCGCTTCCCATACCTTCACGTCCCTGGTCACATCTCGCTATGGACTTTTTCACCGACCTACCACAGTCTGGGGGTAAGACGGTCATTTTAACGGTCATAGATAGGTTCTCCAAGATGGTTCACTTGATTGCTCTAGATAGCCTGCCCACAGCTAAAGAACTAAGTGACACTGTGATTAAAAAAGTTTTTCGACTGCATGACATTCCCAGGAACATTGTTTTGGATCGTGGACCCTAGTTCATCTCCAAATTTTGGGGAGAGTTCTGTAAGACTCTTGGTATTGACCTTAGTCTCTCCTCAGGATATCACCCTCAGACTGATGGACAATCTGAGCGTGGTAATCAGGAGATGGAGACCCGCCTACATATCCTCTGTGGTGATGATGGGACCAAATAGGCGGAACACCTTCCCATTGTGGAGCACGCGATGAACTCCCTTCCTTCAAGTGCCACTGGTCTGTCACCATTTTACGTCCTCTATGGATTCCAGCCACTGGTGTTTGCCACTCAGGACCAGGCAGCCATGGTTCCCTCGGCTTTCCAAGCAGCCCAAAGATGTTGTTGTGTCTGGACCAAAGCCCGCAAACAGCTGCTCAAGACTTCTGCAGTCTACACGAGGACAGCCAACCATTGCAGGTCACAAGAACCTGCTTATCAAGAAGGACAAAAGGTGTGGCTGTCCACCAAAGACTTGCCTCTTCGTGTGGACTGCAGGCAATTGGCTCCCCGCTTCATCGGCCCTTTCCCCATTTCCAAGGTGGTGAACCCGGTGGCAGTCAAGCTCAAGCTCCCGAGCACCATGAAGATCCATCACACGTTCCATGTGTCCCGGGTCAAGCCCGTCAAATATTCTAGGTTCATGCCAGCTTCCAGGCCTCCTCCTCCCGCCCGACTCATTGATGGCTCCCTTGCCTACACCATCAACCATATCATGCGTTCTCGACGCTGGGGATGGGGTGTCCAGTACCTCATTGACTGGGAGGGTTATGGCCCTGAGGAACGTTCTTGGGTACCTGCTCGCCACGTCTTGGACAAGCCGTTCATCGCCCGGTTCCACAGGGATCACCCTGATCAACCTGGTGGTCCGTCAGGAGCCGGACCTTAGGAGAGGGGTACTGTCATGATCCACGTCCTGTCTGCCATAGTTATGTTTTTAGTTTATCATGTTCACGTCATGTTCACAACAGTTCCAGCATCATTGATGACTCCGCCCTCATGCCCAATGCCTCATTAACATTCATAGCACTCACCTGTTTGTTCTTGTATTTAAATCCCTAGTCCACAGTCATTCCTTGCGAGATTTATGAACGGTTTTGCCAAGGAATTGTCCAACGCTCATGTCTTGTCGTGTCTTGCTCGTTACGACCCTGGTCTGGTTCTCTGGTCTCACGTCTCTTGCTACAGCCCCCAACGGTACCTTCTCAAACTCTGCTCTCCTGGTTTTGACTCCTGCTCACGTTCTTGGACCTCGATCTCCCGTCTCACTCCTTGTCGGACTTGTTCAGCCATCTGCCTCACGGATACGGACCCACGCCTGCCTTCCACGACCAAGAGATAAGTCTGCTCCTCCTGACTTGATTCGGCTTTCTGATTATTTGTGTATGACCCTATTCTGGAAAAAGGAAATCCCCAATTGTGCAAAGTCCCGCACGGCTCACGTCAAACAAGGAAGTCGCTCTGGATTATGCCACTTTCTGATTACGTCACTCAGGAGTTCCCTTCAAACCAGAAACGCACTAAGAAGGTTAGTGTTTTTATTTAACATAAAAACATCTCCTTTCTTAAGTCCTGTGGTTAACATTATTGTTTCATGTGCAAAGCTCCAGCTTCCTGTGACGATAAGGACCGGATCCTGCTTTCAGTCTTTTAATAAAATTGTTAAAACTTTATCAGTGTTTGGTCTGTCAGTGAAACTCAAAAACCCATCCTTGACAGAAACATGTCAGTTTTCCATCTCTGTCATCCTTAACTAATGCCTAATATACAATCATTAATGATTTATAAAGTGTTTATAGATGAATTAATGGCCTATATATACTATTTATAAGCCATCTTTAAGGGGAACCTTATTGTGGAGTGGAACCTAAAAATAATAATAATAATGATGATGGTTTGCAGAGCAGAATTAAAAACAGAATTTAAGTTAGACTTTAAAGGACAACACCCACCGTGACAGTAACAA